>JBBPBX010047215.1:3154-22499 GCA_038048925.1 Garcialebias charrua | reverse complement strand
ACACACACACACACACACACACACCCATGATGACAAGGCATTATTAGTCATCAAGCTCTCCGGGGACATCCAATATTTGACAGAATAATAAATCATTAATCAGCCTTTTATTTTGAAGTTTGAGGCTTGAAGCTTCAGAGAATCCGAGGCTCTCGAAGTCTCGTGAGCAACTGATCCTGTGCAGGGAGGGTTCTGTAATGAAAACTGAGACTCGGGATCATCACACCGGGTCACACCAAAACCAAATTAGAGCCGGTGCTGTTCTGAGCACAGCCATGTGAAATGTCTCAATTATTTCAGCTAATTATCTCCTCCATGTTCCTGCTGGCTGTAAATAAACAGTGAAATGCTGATTGACATGTGAAATTAAATGTAGATTAATCTTCCCCCCACCCAAATCCACATTTAAAATTTGCAAACGTTGGCGTGAAGCAAAATGGAGCTTAGTTAGACGGACGACGGAACATTAAAGCGTTTTAAGTCATCATTCTCTTCTTATTTGAAATTGAACTGCATTGAATTTGTGTGAATTTAAAGTGATAAAAATCCTCAGCATGTATTAATATTTTCACTTTAAAAAATTGAATTATTGTTGAACTGCAGCCTTTCCCGTGTCTCTCTTTCTCATCTTTGGATTTATGTGGTTTCAGCTACATTCCCTCTCAGGACAGATGCAACAAGTTGATAAAACGCTCATTTAAAACCTAAATGTGAGCTTTTACACTTGTGAGGGTTGACAGAAGTAAAAAAAAACCCCCATCTAATTACCAGATGAAACCTTCTGTTGCTCATGCGGTGTGTCAGATCCACGTGAAAGGGAGACGGTGTTTGAATCGCGCCTCCTGAACGTGTTAACACGAGTCTCCATCTTTCAGACGGCTTGGCCTGATGGTTGCAGCGCTGCGTGTCAGGATGAGTTATATTGCGTGACGCTTTGAGTCGTGACATCCCCACGAGATTCCCCTGATTTACTTTTCTGATCCAGGCAATTGAACATCTGCCCCATGAATACTAATGGGGGCCTAAATGAGCTGCGTGGTAAAAGCCATTGTCATCTGTGTGGTTTGCAGCCATGTTTCCATCACCGCCGCTGGGATGGAATTGGCTCCAAATTACTGCTGCATTATTTCTTCACACTGTGAAGAAAGTAAATAATGACCACACTTTACTTAACATGAATATGTTCCAATAAAGAGGTGAGGCCATAAATGGAACAGATCAAAATAAACCCTGTGGACTATAATGCAATATAATTATACATTATTATTATAAATATACAAGTTGTCCCCGACTTACGACGTCATCGACATACGACGTTCCGGACTTACGAGCGGACTAACGAACAGTAAAGTTGTACAGAACATACAGAAAATACAGCACTGGTATGTGTTTTTAGATGAAAGTGTGTTAGCTAACCGTTTGTAAACAAAGTTCTGTGCATGTTTATGAACCAGTATGTACGTTTGTGTTGAAAAACGGGTGTTCGGCGCAGCGCTAGCATACATTTTCCGACTTACGACCAAAAATCCGGACTTACGAGCGACACGTGTTTTGGGTTCCGACATACGAATTTTCGTCTTACGAGCGATTCGTAGGAACGGAACTCGCTCGTAAGTCGGGGACAACCTGTATAATTGTTACGGGTTGTTCGGTCCCTATACAAGCGGTGCAACAGTTTGGTTCGAATTGCCGGCAGTACTGTACATCAGACCCCTTCAGGGTGGAGGACTCCACCAGAGCGGCCCATTGTCACTGATTCTGTTCATAACTTTTATGGACAGAATTTCTCTGTGCAGCCAGGGAATGGAGGGAGTCCGGTTCTGCGGCCTCAGGATTCCATCTCTGCTCTTTGCAGATGATGTGGTCATGCCGTGAGCCTCAGCTCTCACTGGAGCAGTTCGCAGTCAAGTGTGAAGCAGCTGGGATGAGAATCAGCACCTCCAGATCTGAGGCCGTGGTCCTCAACAGGAAAAGGGCAGATTGTTCTCTTCGGGTCGAGGGTGAGGTTCTGCCTCAAGTGGAGGAGTTCAAGTATCTCTGGGTTTTGTTCATGAGTGAAGGAAGAATGGAGCGTGAGATTGACGGACGTATTTGTGCAGCATCTGCAGTATTGTGGACTCTGTGCCCGTCCACTGTGGTGAAGAGGGAGCTGAGCTGTAAGGCGAAGCTCTCTGTTTACTGGTTGGTCTACGTTCCTAACCTCACCTGTGGTCATGAACTCTGGGTAGAGACTGAAATAATGATATTATGGATACAGGCGGTTGAAGTGAGTTTCCTCTACAGGGTAGCTGGACTCTCCCTCAGAGACAGGGTGAGAAGTTCAGTTATCAGGAGAGACTCGGAGTAGAACCGCTGCTCCTCCACATCCAGAGGAGACAGTTGAGGTGGTTCGAGCATGTCCGACTTGGAGGGGACCCCGGGGAAGATCCAGGACACGTTGGAGAGACTATGTCTCTCAGTTGGCCTGGGAACACCGTGGGGTCCTCCCAGAAGATCTAGAAGAGGTGACTGTAGAAAGATATGTCTGAACGTTCCTGCTCAAGATGCTGCCCCCGATGGGATGGTTTTAGTTTCCTTCTACAGTCCAAAACCATGTACAGTATTTTAGGATAAATGGCTGCTCTCAATCGCTCCTTGAGTCTTTTTTGTCTCTGTGTTGGTTCTGTGGTGGATGGGTGGTCTGGTCAGGATGGAGTCCTCCTCTCGCCCAATGATTGTTGGAGACAGGCACCAGCTCCACTTGACACTGAACAGGATCAGGCTGGTATGGGGAAATGAATGAATGGATATCTGCTGGTACTTGTTGGGTCAGAAAAGATGAGCTGAGGTAGCTCTGTGGCCAGTGCCACGGCCTTGTAATCTCGGGGCTCCAGATTTGAGCCAAGGTTACATCAAGAAGAGTGTCCGGCGTAAAACAACGACCAAATCTTTTGTGCGAGTTTGTGCTTTGATTCAACCGCTGGAGAAGGAAGCAGCCAAAAGACAATGAAAAGGAATATATCTACCCTTGAATTAGACTTTTAAACCAAATATATCAGAAGTAAACTGTGACCGGCAGGTTTTTTTCTCTCTCTCTGCTGGAGTGCCATATAACCTGGAGGGCAGCATGACCAAATCTCAAACTATGAATAGATGTTTGCACATGACAACTCCATCCATCCATCCATCCATCCATCCATCTTCTTCCACTTATCCGGGGTCGGGTCGCGGGGGTAGCAGCCTAAGTAGGGAGGCCCAGACTTCCCTCTCCCCAGCCACTTGGAGCAGCTCCTCCGGGGGAATCCCAAGGCGTTCCCAGGCCAGCCGAGAAACATAGTCCCTCCAGCGCGTCCTGGGTCTTCCTCTGGGTCTCCTCCCGGTGGGACATGCCCGGAACACCTCACCAGGGAGGCGTCCAGGAGGCATCCTAACCAGATGCCCGAGCCACCTCAACTGGCTCCTCTCGATGTGGAGAAGCAGCGGCTCTACTCCGAGTCCCTCCCGGATGACTGAGCTTCTCACCCTATCTCTAAGGGAGAGTCCAGCCACCCTGCGGAGAAAACTCATTTCAGCCGCTTGTATCCGAGATCTTGTTCTTTCGGTCATAACCCAAAGCTCATGACCATAGATGAGGGTGGGAACGTAGATCGATCGGTAAATTGAGAGCTTTGCCTTTTGACTCAGCTCTCTCTTCACCACGACAGACCGGTACAGCGCCCGCTTCACTGCGGACGCTGCACCTATCCGCCTATCGATCTCACGCTCCAGTTTTCCCTCATTCGTGAACAAGATCCCGAGATACTTAAACTCCTCCACTTGGGGCAGGACCTCCTCCCCGACCCGGAGAGGGCATGCTACCCTTTTCCGGCTCAAGACCATGGCCTCGGATTTGGAGGAACTGATCCTCATCCCGGCCGCATCACACTCGGCTGCAAACCGCTCCAGTGAAAGTTGTAAATCACGAACTGATGAAGCCAGTAGGACCACATCATCTGCAAAAAACAGAGAAGCGATTCTAAGGTCACCAAAACGGATCCTCTCAACACCTTGGCTGCGCCTAGAAATTCTGTCCATAAAAGTTATGAACAGAATCGGTGACAAAGGGCAACCTTGGCGGAGTCCAACTCTCACCGGAAACGAGCCTGACTTACTGCCGGCAATGCGGACCAAGCTCTGACACCGGTCGTACAGGGACCTAACAGCCCTTATCAAAGGGCCTGGTACCCCATACTCCCGGAGTACCCCCCACAGAACCCCCCGAGGGACGCGGTCGAATGCCTTCTCCAAGTCCACAAAGCACATGTAAACTGGTTGGGCAAACTCCCACGCACCCTCCAGGACCCTGCTGAGGGTGTAGAGCTGGTCCAGTGTTCCACGACCAGGACGAAAACCACACTGCTCCTCCTGAATCCGAGGTTCGACTATCCGACGGACCCTCCTCTCCAGAACCCCTGAATAGACCTTACCAGGGAGGCTTAAGAGTGTGATCCCCCTATAGTTGGAACACACCCTACGGTCCCCCTTTTTAAATAGGGGAACCACCACCCCAGTCTGCCAATCCAAGGGAACTGCCCCCGATGTCCACGCGATATTGCAGAGTCGCGTAAGCCAACACAACCCTACAACATCCAGAGCCCTAAGGAACTCCGGGCGAATCTCATCCACCCCCGGAGCCTTGCCACCGCGGAGCTTTTTAACCACCTCGGCGACCTCAGCACCAGAGATCGGAGAACCCGACCCAAAGTCCCCAGGCTCTGCTTCCTCAGTGGAAGACGTGCCAGTAGGATTGAGGAGGTCTTCGAAGTATTCCGCCCACCGACTCACAACATCCCGAGTTGAGGTCAGCAGCACGCCACCTCCACCATAAATGGTGTTGGTCTCGTACCTCTTTCCCCCCCTGAGACGCCGGATGGTGGACCAGAATCGCCTCGAAGCCGTACGGAAGTCATTCTCCATGGCCTCTCCGAACTCCTCCCACGCCCGAGTTTTTGCCTCAGCAACCACCCGAGCCGCATGCCGCTTGGACTGCCGGTACCTATCAGCTGCTTCCGGGGTCCCACAAGCCAAAAAGGCCCAATAGGACTCCTTCTTCAGCCTGACAGCATCCCTCACTGCCGGTGTCCACCACCGGGTTCGAGGGTTGCCACCACGACAGGCACCAACAACCTTGCGGCCACAGCTCCGATAAGCTGCCTCGACAATAGAGGCGCGGAACACGGCCCACTCGGACTCCATGTCCCCCGCCTCCCTTGGAACGTGTTCAAAGCTCTCCCGGAGGTGGGAGTTAAAGCTCCGTCTTACGGGAGACTCTGCCAGACGTTCCCAGCAGACCCTCACAATACGTTTGGGTCTGCCAGGTCTGACCGGCATCCTCCCCCACCATCGGAGCCAACTCACCACCAGGTAGTGGTCAGTTGACAGCTCCGCCCCTCTCCTCACCCGAGTGTCCAAGACATGCGGCCGCAGATCAGATGAGACGACAACAAAGTCGATCATCGAACTGCGACCTAGGGTGTCCTGGTGCCAAGAGCACATATGGACACCCTTATGCTTAAACATGGTGTTCGTTATGGACAATCCATGACGAGCACAGAAGTCCAATAACAGAACACCACTCTGGTTCAGATCAGGGGGGCCGTTCCTCCCAACCACACCCCTCCAGGTCTCACTGTCATTGCCCACGTGAGCGTTGAAGTCCCCCAGTAGAACAAGGGAGTCCCCAGGAGGCGCACTCTCCAATACCCCCTCCAAGGACTCCAAAAAGGGTGGGTAGTCTGAGCTGCCGTTTGGTGCATAGGCACAAACAACAGTCAGAGCCCGTCCCCCCACACGTAGGCGAAGGGAGGCTACCCTCTCGTTCACCGGGGTGAACCCCAACGTACAGGCACCAAGATGGGGGGCAACCAGTATGCCCACTCCTGCTCGGCGCCTCTCACCAGGGGCAACTCCAGAGTGGAAGAGTGTCCAACCCCTCTCAAGGAAACTGGTTCCAGAGCCAGAGCCATGCGTTGAGGTGAGTCCGACTATTTCTAGTCGGAACCTCTCAACCTCACACACTAGCTCAGGCTCCTTCCCCACCAGAGAGGTGACATTCCATGTCCCAATGGCCAGCTTCTGTAGCCGAGGATCAGACCGCCAGGGTCCCCGCCCTCGGCCACCACCCATCTCACATTGCACCCGACCCCTTTGGCCCCTCCCACAGGTGGTGAGCCCATGGGAAGGGGGACCCACGTCTCCTCTTCGGGCTGTGCCCGGCCGGGCTCCATGGGTAAAAGCCCGGCCACCAGGCGCTCGCCAGCGTGCCCCACCTCCGGGCCTGGCTCCAGAGTGGGGCCCCGGTGACCCGCGTCCGGGCGAGGGAAAACTTAGTCCATTAATTGTACTCATCATAGGGGTTTTTGGGCTGCACTTTGTCTGATCCCTCACCTAGGACCTGTCTGCCTTGGGTGACCCTTCTAGGGGCATGAAGCCCCTGACAGCATAGCTCCTAGGATCATTGGGACACTCAAACCCCTCCACCACGGTAAGGTGGCAGCCCAGGGAGGGGCACATGACAACTCTGTTACTGCTAATAGGGACAACTCAAAAAACCTATTACTGAGTCTTATTTTCAGAAAATGATGCTTTGGGGTTGGCAGCATAGTTTGAGGCACATGTCTCCCTTTCTCAGAATGCTTGTATAATTAACTTTAGTGTTGACCATCATCATTTTACTTTAGGAGCATTCTGAACTACTGTAGATGGTCAAAAATATTTGTAGGTTAATGCCAAACTTTTTTTCCTCACTCGATCTCGAGCAAGACGGACACATTTTATTTTTTTGTGACATCTGGGACTTAGCATGTTGGGGGTGACCTTGGTGGGAGCCAATAAGCACGGACCAGTGGAATGCCCATAAATCTGGCCATTTTGGATCAGAAGTACCGTACTTTCCGGTCGCTCCGCCCTATATGTCGCATTAGTCCAATTATGTCCAATAAAGTGGAAAAATCCATAAACGTGTTGCACCGCTGTATATGCCGCATCTATTATGCGTCACCGATGACAACCCAGAAATGTGGGCCGGTGTTTTGTCAAAAATGGATTGGCTGCGAAAAGGCCGCAGGAGCGTGCACGGAAGGACTTTAACAAGATTAACACTTACCTGTAAAAACAATTACAGTATTTTTTGCTGAAAATTATAGCAAAGATGTGTATTAGCTGAACTTTTCCTTAATAAATGAGCATAATAGTCAAATCAACTGGATGTAAAAATTAGTTTAGCTACGTGCACCCGCACGGGTGGGACAGATGCATTTCTTTAAAATTTAGCAAGCTAAACACTTAAAAATATATACTGGTATTTGTTTGCTGATATTATAGCAAAAGTGTTTCAGAGCTGAACTTTACCTTTAAAAATTAATATAATGTTCAAATCAGCTTGATTTAAATTTTTCGCTTTGACGGCTCTTCCAAACGTAAAATAAATACGAAATAAATTATAAATAAATCTAATTTTAGCTCAAACATCTCCTAAAGCTTAACAGTTGTAAATGTCCATCCAGTGATTACTTTCTGTAAGTTTCATCAAAATCTGTCGTGTGCTTCTTGAGCTATTTTGCTAACAAACACTGAGGTAACAGTAGTTCAGACGACCTCCAGAGTTCAGGAGGTCGTGCTGCGACAGAGTGAGTCCGAGCAGAGGAGTCTGCTGTCGGACACATGAGCTGGGAACGGTCGGTGGACCCTAGCGGCCAAAAGAGGTACTGATCCATTTTTTTTTCGTCAGAATGAATGGAAACGGTCATATCTGAGCCAAAAATTGGTCTAAAAATATGGGAAAAAATCCATAAATATGTCGCTTTGCCGCATAAGTCGCAAGACATGCAAATTAGGAAAATAACTGCAACTTATAGGCCAGAAATATGGTACCAGCAGAACTCAAGGCTGACGAGAAACAACAGTCTGCCTGAAAAAAGTAACAACTGTGGCTTATCTGAATCTGAATCTCCCGTTTGGCCTTGGAGCAAGCCGACTTGTCAAATTTCTCATGGGATATGTGTAAACTAAGAAGGCTCTGCTCCATCCATCCCCCCACGTAACCCACTGCCCAGAGAACATCTGTGAATGCTTATTAGAGCTCTACCGGCTGACACCAACATCTTATCAGGACTATGGTGCTATCTGGAAGTGCTTCATGGACAAATCTCACCATCTTGTCATCAAATGAATATGTAACGTGTTTATTAATGTGATGCTGGTGGAGTTTTTGATGTCTTAAATCGTGCCCTGACAAGGACAAGGTGTGAAGAGATTTTTTTTTAAATATCACTATCCTCTCCTCATGGCCTTTCCCCTTATATCTAAAAAATGAGGGCAGCGCTCTCAGGAGCAGCAGCAACGTGCACTCCGCCCATCTTTCGGACGACAAGCTTTTGTAACCTTTCAGTGTACTGTGTATTATGCTAGCATCAGGAAGTAACATTTTAGATTTAAACTGTTTGAACATGAGAGAAAATGGAGTTAATAGCCCACAAAGTAGAGAACAGTTAGACCCTGATGGAAACGTCCTCCTATAATTTGGTCTACAGCAGGAAAATGAATGTAATGATAGTAGAAGCACCAACGCTGATCTAAATTCAACATCTGTTTGCTTCATTTTCCAGGGGGAGTTAAATGAGTGTTTAGTGTGTTGGGATTCAGCCTCGAATAAAGTTAAACTTTAAAAAATCCTGCAAGTGAGGGTCGGCCTCAATAAATGTCTCATGAGCACAGATGATAAATGTCTGCGGCCGTCAGGATGAATCGTTAGGATTCTTTCTGCGACCTGACTCGAGATGATTTATCAGCATTTAATAAATGATGCAGTGATGGATGGTTTGACAGGAAATGGTGCTGAGCAAACAGAAACCCTCTCTCAAGAAGTGAACTGAGTGAAACTGCATCATGTTAGGGAGAGATCTGTTAGTAAGTATGAATTTTTTATATATATAAAAAAAGATATTTCAAAAAGAAATGAACAATGCAGTGGGATGGTAAAACCTCTAATAAGTCTTATCTATGCATTTTTTTTTCAATTATCTTGTTATTGCTGAGTCAGCATTCACTTTATCGTTTCCCGTTTTTATTTTCCGTACACTTTTGCAATCTAATCTACAAACTTTGTGCTATTTTAGCTGCTTTTATGGCAAAAAGTTAAACACATTCAGGAGATTGGTGCTGTAAAACATTTTCAAATGTAATTTTTATACTGTTCAGAATGTTTAATTTTATTTACAAACACTTTACAAATACTTTGTAAAATAATACATTAAGATTGTTTTAAATTCTTAAAAAATGGATTTTTCCCTTAAAACAGCTTTGGGTTTTGCTCTGTTTTTGTCTACTTGTCCTACTTGTAGTTTGTTTGCTATTGTTGGCCAACACTTGGCCAGCCAACATTGTTGTTTTAAAGTGCTTTATAAATAAAGTTGTATTGTATTATTGTATTGTATTGTTCTGCTACTTGCTTCTATATAGCCTTTTGTTACATTTAGCTTTTAGCCAGCATTTTACCAATTTAGCTTTTAGCAAGATTTTTTTGCTACTTTCAGCTTTTTGATAAGCCATTTTGTTACATTTGGCCTTTAGCAAGTTTTTTACTAATTTAGCTTTTAGCAAGATTTTTCTTCTTCTACTAATTTAGCTTTTAGCAAGATTTTTGCAACTTAGCTTCTTGATAGCAGTTTTGTTATATTTAGCTTTTATCCAGCATTTTACAAATTTAGCTTTTAGCAAGATTTTTTGCAACCTTTAGCTTCTTGATAGCGGTTTTGTTACATTTAGCTTTTATCCAGCATTTTACAAATTTAGCTTTTAGCAAGTTTTTTTGCCACTTTTAGGTTTTTGATAGCCATTTTGTTACATTTAGCCTTTAGCAAGCTTTTTACTAATTTAGCTTTTAGCAAGATTTTTTTCTTCTACTAATTTAGCTTTTAGCAAGATGTTTGCAACTTTTAACTTCTTGATAGCGATTTTGTTACATTTAACTTTTAGCCAACCTTTTACAGTAGCTTTTAGCAAGATTTTTGCAAGTTTTAGCTTCTTGATACCATTTTGTTACATTTAGCTTTTAGCCAGACTATTAGCCAGACTTTTAGCCTTTAGTAAGATTTTTGCTACTTTTAGCATCTACATGTCTTTATGCTGTATTTAGCTTTTGGCCCGCTTTTAACTTAGCTTTAATCAACATTTTGGGATCAGTTACATCCAACAATGGCAAAAATATAAAGTGGGAAAAGAAACAGTAAATAAGGATCTAAGATATAAACTAAGATATACAGTACACTAAAACGAACGTCAAGCGATACGCTAAAATATTTAAGATATACGCTAAATAATAGTGTAAAACAAAATGCCGAACAGCAGCCAAACATGAGTCTGTGTGAGTGGATGAGTACGAATGAAAACAGCAGCATGAGATCAGCAGCACATATACCGGAATCAAAGTAGCATTACAGTGATTGTTTTTTAACAGTGATAATCCTGATTAGAGATTTATGAGTCTAACAGCTTCAGGGTAGAAGCTGTTCCTGGCTCAGTGACAGAGACAGACAGAAAAGAAGAAGAATGCAACTGCACCAATTCAAACTAAAACAAATTAACGTTTCTATGTTGTGTAAAAAACTGAACGACTACCCAAATAAAGATGCACACTTTTAGATGGTGGATCTTAATCCAATATGTGGAGGAAATAGCACCATAATAGTTCCCAACAGCTATAGGCTGACTGCACTCTGCACTGAGTTTGATCTTGGACCTGAAAGGTCATTTCACTCAGAAAAACAACTGAAATCAGTTTGTAAAGACCGAGATCTGTTGATTATTGTTGCAGCAGCTGAAATCAAAGCCTTTATTTTTGGCACTGACCGATACCAGCTGCAAACAGGACAGATGAGCTGATGCAGTGATGGGTAATCAATCATTCTGTCTTGTGTGCTGAGAGTCTCACTGCAATGATCCCAGAACAGCAGTGGACAAACAGGAAGGAGACGCTCAGGTGGCAGGAAAACACAGGGTGGATGAATAAAGTGTAACAGATTGAAAGTTAATCGTGCTCCAGGCTCTGAGAGGGATAGAAACGTGTCAACTCTCAACTTCGTCTCACAGATATTACTGGTACTGTAGTTGTCAATGAAAAGACAGAGGAAGGTGAACGTTGGTATAAAAGAGCAGCTCGGTGTGTCAGCTGATGCTTTTATTCACTAAATGTGTGATCACAGTTAAGCTGCAGATGTTCAGGAAGTACTGTAGATTGTTTCTGTGTTTGATTGTCTGACGTTTTATTTTGTTGTGTTTAGTTTGGTGCTGTCTTGTCACTTATTCTTCAGTCAGCCTACTGCCCTGCCTCTGTTACACCTGCTCCATTTTTTTGTTTACTTCACATTTCTCCATCACTGGGGAGACTCAAACAGCACTAGCGAAATTGCATTTTCTGTGAAAATGGTTTATGCTTACTGCAGAAGAACTTGCTGAAAAACAGCTGAAATTAGCTAAAAACATGCTGAAATATAACTGAAATGGAAGAGCAAGCCTAAATTAGCAGGAAAAAGCAGCAAGATCACACATTTGCTGAATTAGTTTTAAATAAGCAGAAATTAGCTGAAAAAATAGCAAAAATCATTTGAAGTTAGCCAAAAATAATAGCTGAAAAATAACTGAAAAGGTAGAAAGAAGCTTAAACTACGAGAAGAAAGTGAAAGGAGCTGGAATGAGCTCCAAAAATGTGGATTTAGTTGAAAAAGCTCAAATTTGAAAAAAAACAGCTAAATAGTAGCTAAAATAGCAGAAAAAGCTAAAACTAGCAGGAAAAAAAGAAAGTTAGAAATTAGCCTAAAGAGGTTAATTAGACTGGGAGTAGCAGAAATTATCATGAAAATTTTGAATTTAGCTGAAAACAGCTGAAATTAGTTTAAAATGCTAAAATGTAACTGAAAAGTTAGAAGATGCTTAAATTTGCAGAAGAAAAGCAAAAATAATATGTTTGCCCTTTTAGACTGAAAGAAGAAGCTGAAATGAGCACAAGAAGTGGAAATATATGAAGAAAGCTGAAATTAGCAAAAATACAGCTGAAAAGTAACTAAAAACATAGAAAGAAGCTTAAATTACCAAAAGGAAGCGGAGAAAGCACATTTTTTGCTGAATTAGGCTGAAAAAGTTCAGATTAGTGCAAAAAAAGTGGAACTGGCTGAAAAAGCTGGAAGGGTCATAACAAGCTGAAACTGGCAGAAATAAGTTAGAAGAAGCACTAAAATGTTGTAGTTAGCAGAAATAATCTGAAAGGAGCACAAAACAGTTAAAATTAGCTGAAAGTAGCTGAAAAATGTTTACATTTGCAGCAGGAAGCTGAAAGAAGCTGAAGCAGAACAAAATGTGAAAGGAGCAGTAAAAGGTTGAAAACACATCTAAAGATCTGAAGGACGTAAAATGAGCTCAATTCATTTTCTATGAGAAAATAAAACTGTAAGAAAAGGCTGAATATTTCAAAAAGCTAAAGTTGCACCAACACCAACAGTCACAGCAGAATTGTCCTGAAAGAGCCGAACGTATTGATTTATGATTTGTTGAAACAGATGAAAACTGCGGGACGAGTATCACGCTGAAAAATGTACAGAATAGTCATAGAAGTCGGAACAATAAATATAAACAGGAAAACAACAGTGTGAATGCTTAACAGCCTTCAGACAATAATAAGATGTACAGTATAAGAAGGCGAGACAAACGTGTAAATTACTGTGAGTCTGTTTTTGTACACCTGGACTGTTTCCTGTCACGTGATGCTTGGAGACCTGGGGTTAAACAGCATCAGCACCATCCGGCTGAGCTCAGAGCTGTCACACTGAAACTTTCAGTCCCTCCTTATTCCTTTCCTGTTCCTCCTACAATATTTTTACTCCAAGGTCTTACCTTTCAGCGGTGCTGAATAAAACATGAAGCTCGACTCTGCCGTGCTGCTGTTTGTGTTCTTTCTGTACTTGTCGCTGTATGTTGGCACTTTGTTTTCTGCTGAAGAGGTCAGCGGTATCTTTTCTGTCAGGAACTACGAAGAATCCACTGCTGGCATAAATAATGAGTTCTTTAGATGAACAGTGAATAAAAAGTCTTATCCTTTGACTTATGGGAGCAGTTAAAGCAGGTTTCCCGGTAACGACGGCAGCTGTCTGAAAACATACAGAGGCCGTCAGCAGAAATTAACATGAGTGCGAGTTATTTCTCCTTCGCACGCTCGCTTCAGGTAGGTTCCCACTGCAACAACTTCAAATGTGGCACGAATGTACTTTAAGGTGAATTATTTACGGCACAAATAAATTCTGTCAGTCAAGAATTCATGAATAATTAAAGCGTGGTCACGATCTGATGGAAAATAATAATTTAGATGAACGGTTGCAGACTTAATTTTCAGACCCACCAGGAAGGATTTCAAATGTGAAAAATGTGCTGTGTTTTGTCTGATGCTGTCTGTACTGTACCTAACCTGTCGTGATAAAAAATAAACGTAACAGTAAAATAATAATTATAATAATATATACCGGTATTTTTAAAATTTGCATGATAAACGTTACAGTACTTATGATGAGTGAAACAAATGGAGTCGATGTTCCCTCGCCCGGACGTGGGTCACCGGGGCCCCACTCTGGAGCCGGGCCCAGAGGTGGGGCATGCTGGTGAGCGCCTGGTGGTCGGACTTTTACCCATGGAGCCCGGCCGGGCACAGCCCGAAGAGGAGACGTGGGCCCCCTTCCCATGGGCTCACCACCTGTGGGAGGGGCCAAAGGGGTCAGGTGCAATGTGAGATGGGTGGTGGCCGAGGTCATGGACCATGGCGGTCTGATCCTCGGCTACAGAAGCTGGCTATTGGGACGTGGAACGTCACCTCTCTGGTGGGGAAGGAGCCTGAGCTAGTGTGTGAGGTTGAGAGGTTCCGGCTAGAAATAGTTGGACTCACCTCAACGCATGGCTCTGGCTCTGGAACCAGTTTCCTTGAGAGGGGTTGGACACTCTTCCACTCTGGAGTTGCCCCTGGTGAGAGGCGCCGAGCAGGAGTGGGCATACTTGTTGCCCCCCATCTTGGTGCCTGTACGTTGGGGTTCACCCCGGTGAACGAGAGGGTAGCCTCCCTTCGCCTACGTGTGGGGGGACGGGCTCTGACTGTTGTTTGTGCCTATGCGCCAAACGGCAGCGCAGATTACCCACCCTTTTTGGAGTCCTTGGAGGGGGTATTGGAGAGTGCGCCTCCTGGGGACTCCCTTGTTCTACTGGGGGACTTCAACGCTCACGTGGGCAATGACAGTGAGACCTGGAGGGGTGTGGTTGGGAGGAACGGCCCCCCTGATCTGAACCCGAGTGGTGTTCTGTTATTGGACTTCTGTGCTCGTCATGGATTGTCCATAACGAACACCATGTTCAGGCATAAGGGTGTCCATATGTGCTCTTGGCACCAGGACACCCTAGGTCGCAGTTCGATGATCGACTTTGTTGTCGTCTCATCTGATCTGCGGCCGCATGTCTTGGACACTCGGGTGAAGAGAGGGGCGGAGCTGTCAACTGACCACTACCTGGTGGTGAGTTGGCTCCGATGGTGGGGGAGGATGCCGGTCAGACCTGGCAGACCCAAACGTATTGTGAGGGTCTGCTGGGAACATCTGGCAGAGTCTCCCGTAAGACGGAGCTTTAACTCCCACCTCCGGGAGAGCTTTGAACACGTTCCGAGGGAGGCGGGGGACATTGAGTCCGAGTGGGCCATGTTCCGCGCCTCTATTGTCGAGGCAGCTTATCGGAGCTGTGGCCGCAAGGTTGTTGGTGCCTGTCGTGGTGGCAACCCTCGAACCCGGTGGTGGACACCGGCGGTGAGGGATGCTGTCAGGCTGAAGAAGGAGTCCTATTGGGCCTTTTTGGCCTGTGGGACCCCGGAAGCAGCTGATAGGTACCGGCAGTCCAAACGGCATGCAGCTCGGGTGGTTGCTGAGGCAAAAACTCGGGCGTGGGAGGAGTTCGGAGAGGCCATGGAGAATGACTTCCGTACGGCTTCGAGGCGATTCTGGTCCACCATCCGGCGTCTCGGGGGGGAAAGCGGTACGCCACCAACACTATTTATAGTGGGGGTGGCGTGCTGCTGACTTCAACTCGGGATGTTGTGAATCGGTGGGCAGAATACTTCAAAGACCTCCTCAATCCTACTGGCACGTCTTCCACTGAGGAAGTGGAGCCTGGGGACTTTGGGTCGGGCTCTCCAATCTCTGATGCTGAGGTCACCGAGGTGGCTAAAAAGCTCTGCGGTGGCAGGGCCCCAGGGGTGGATGAGATTCGCCCAGAGTTCCTTAGGACTCTGGATGTTGTGGGGTTGTGTTGGCTTACTCGACTCTGCAATATTGCATGGACATCGGGGGCAGTTCCCTTGGATTGGCAGACTGGGGTGGTGGTTCCCCTATTCAAAAAGGGGGACCGTAGGGTGTGTTCCAACTATAGGGGGATCACACTCTTAAGCCTCCCTGGTAAGGTCTATTCAGGGGTTCTGGAGAGGAGGGTCCGTCGGATAGTCGAACCTCGGATTCAGGAGGAGCAGTGTGGTTTTTGTGCTGGTCGTGGAACACTGGACCAGCTCTACACCCTCAAGCAGGGTCCTGGAGGGTGCGTGGGAGTTTGCCCAACCAGTTTACATGTGCTTTGTGGACTTGGAGAAGGCATTCGACCGCGTCCCTCGGGGGGTTCTGTGGGGGGTACTCCGGGAGTATGGGGTACCAGGCCCTTTGATATGGGCTGTTAGGTCCCTGTACGACCGGTGTCAGAGCTTGGTCCGCATTGCCGGCAGTAAGTCAGGCTCGTTTCCAGTGAGAGTTGGACTCCGCCAAGGTTGCCCTTTGTCACCGATTCTGTTCATAACTTTTATGGACAGAATTTCTAGGCGCAGCCAAGGTGTTGAGAGGATCCGTTTTGGTGGCCTTAGAATCGCTTCTCTGTTTTTTGCAGATGATGTGGTCCTATTGGCTTCATCAGGTCGTGATCTACAGCTTTCGCTGGAGCGGTTTGCAGCCGAGTGTGACGCGGCCAGGATGAGGATCAGTTCCTCCAAATCCAAGGCCATGGTCTTGAGCCGGAAAAGGGTAGAGTGCCCTCTCCGGGTCGGGGAGGAGGTCCTGCCCCAAGTGGAGGAGTTTAAGTATCTCGGGGTCTTGTTCACGAATGAGGGAAAACTGGAGCGTGAGATCGATAGGCGGATAGGTGCAGCATCCGCAGTGAAGCGGGCGCTGTACCGGTCTGTCGTGGTGAAGAGAGAGCTGAGTCAAAAGGCAAAGCTCTCAATTTACCGATCGATCTACGTTCCCACCCTCATCTATGGTCATGAGCTTTGGGTTGTGACCGAAAGAACAAGATCTCGGATACAAGCGGCTGAAATGAGTTTTCTCCGCAGGGTGGCTGGACTCTCCCTTAGAGATAGGGTGAGAAGCTCAGTCATCCGGGAGGGACTCGGAGTAGAGCCGCTGCTTCTCCACATCGAGAGGAGCCAGTTGAGGTGGCTCGGGCATCTGGTTAGGATGCCTCCTGGACGCCTCCCTGGTGAGGTGTTCCGGGCATGTCCCACCGGGAGGAGACCCAGAGGAAGACCCAGGACACGCTGGAGGGACTATGTTTCTCGGCTGGCCTGGGAACGCCTTGGGATTCCCCCAGAGGAGCTGCTCCAAGTGGCTGGGGAGAGGGAAGTCTGGGCCTCCCTACTTATGCCCCTTTTCCACCGGTCGGCTCGGGTCGGATGTTACGTCATATGTGCGTCGCAGAGACCCCCTTTCATCCTTTCCCACCGGATATTCCGTGCTGAGCCGCGCGAGATTTCCTGAGATTTTCGGGCTGGTTTCAGAGGGGTACTGAGGCGAGCTCACCCGCTCCGGAAGGAGGAAGGAGGAGACTCGAGCAGTTTTCACGGAAGCGAGGGAAGTGATCACGGCAGGACTTTACATGAATAACACGGTAAAAACAATTATTTGTTTTTAAATTTATAGCAAAGATGGGTCTTCAGCTGAACGTGTCCTTAATAAAATCACGTATTGCTCAAAACTGCAGGATTTTAAAAAGCAGGTTCGCCACGAGCAACACGCGGCGCGCGGGCGGCTTTATGTCTTTAAATGTAGCTCAATGAACAGATATAAAATATATTTCATAGCTGACTTTATAGTACGAGGGCTCCTGAGCTTAACCACGCTTTAATATTGTCACGTAGTGGTCAAATATGCTGCATTTAAAGTAGTTTCGCTTTGACTTTTTCCAAAACCTGTGCTTGCACAACGAAAATAAATTATAAAAATTCGAATTTTATTTCAAATAACTCCAACAGGATACATTTAGTATATGAACATGTTGTGATCACACTATATTTTTTTGAAAAATATCAGCTATGTGGTTTTTGATATAATTGATGATATGTGATACAAAGTACAAGGGAGACAAATAATGGAGGTTGCTTGACACATTTATGTCTATAAAACATTGAATTTTATTTCAAATAACTCCAACAGGATACAATCAGTATATGAACATGTTGTGATCACACTGTGTTGTTTAAAAAAAAAAAAACAGTTTCTGGACTAAATTAATCACATTTTTCTTTTACAGTCAACAGAAGAAAATCACCAGAATTCAACAACCTGTGTCATCTTCTGGAGGAAGACGTGAGACACCAGATGGAAATTTGTTACTTCTGTTTGTCACTTCAAACTTTTCCTATTAAACGTTATATTTTCTTAAGTGGTGTCCTCGAACATTCAATTTCCTAAACTTATTTTATAATGTGAAGTGTGTATTGTGTTTAAATCCATACTGGAAGTTAAGAGAACTTTCCATTTGCATTTGACCTTTAAAGAATCATAAGATAAAGATTATTAGAATCTGCTCAACTGTTATTACGTTATAAATTATTTGGTTCTAGGATGAAGTCATACAAAAAAAGTCAAAAATTAAAAGTGGCCAAAGTCCTTTGGACAGTTTAAAGTTAAAGAATTCACAGACCATCCATCTACCATCTACCACCCAGCAGCAACTTTACCAGGGAAACTCTGGCAGTTTCAAAGATCACAGTGTGATGTTTTAAATCAACTTTATTTATAAAGCACATTTTAAAAACCACAGGGTCAACCAAAGTGCTGTACAATAACATAAAAGACAAGTTAATTAAAAACTATAAAAAGCATACAAAAATAAATACATATACCAGTCTTACTGCAGGTGTGTTAACATGCCATAAAAGATAAGATCACGTGTTAAAAGCCAAGGAATAAATGTGTGTTTTTAAATAAGATTTAAAAAGTTTTGAGGACTGTCAGCAGCAACTGCTCAGCTGATCTGAGATCGGGGAGGGCAGGAAGGTTGAAGCAGCTCAGATAAATATGGTTTTGCAACTTTATCAAGCACCTTGTGCATAACTAAATAATAAAATATGCTTTAATACATCTTTATTGTAAAAATACTAAATTGGAAAATACATGGGTTTAAAGAAGGCAACAAGGTAGGATTATGAATTGGGTTTAAAGATTACAGCTCATGAGGTACTCATTATAGCATGACATCTCTTTCACAACATTCTGTCAAAGCCTTTATTGTGTTCTTCTTCTAGTGGTGGCTAGTACTGTAGTAAATAGCTTGAGGGAACACTACTGCCACCATGTGGTAAGACGAGTAGGATTCTGGACCCCGCCCACAGAAGGGGTACAAAAAAGCTGTGGAAACAGAACATAGATGTGACCCGACCCGAACTGAGCCGACCTGAGCCGATCCAACCCGAGCCGAGCCGAGCGGTGGAAAAGAGGCATTAGGCTGCTACCCCCGCGACCCGACCCTGGATAAGTGGAAGAAAATGGATGGCTGGATGGATGGAAACATTACAGTTTATAAAGGCTGACCCAGAAAAGCAGCCTGACAAGAGGAACATGAGTAAAAACAAACTTTGCTTTATTTAATAAAATATTGAAGTGGCAGCAAAGCCTCACTCAGAGCGTTTAGAGTTTAGAAACATCGCTTGGAAGGCAACAAAGTTCACGCTCAACCATCCAGCTACCAAATCCAATAATTCTCATTCAGGTCATGTGGACAGTTTCTTTCAGATTCAGGGATGAGTCGACGAGGGACAGGACGGCCCCCAGAAACCATCTTGGCTCCAGCAAACTGGGTGGTCGACTGAAGGTTTTTACTGCTTGATGAGGAAACAGTTTACTGGAACTCCTCTGACTGATGAAGTCCTCCGGATGGAGGGTGAAACGTTTCTATAAAAAGAAACTGTCCAGATGACCCGAGTCACCCGACTGAGAATTATTGGATTGTTTGGAAGGATTTAAAATGCCTTATATATATACTGTACTGTATA
>JBBPBX010047214.1:0-26260 GCA_038048925.1 Garcialebias charrua | reverse complement strand
CCATCATTAGGCCTCTTCTGAAAAAATCTAATTTGGATCCCGACATTTTTTCTAATTACCGCCCAATTTCACACCTCCCTTTTCTGTCCAAAGTGCTGGAAAAAGCTGTTGCTGCTCAGCTGCAGGACCACCTACAACAACACTCCCTGTATGAGAAGTTCCAGTCTGGATTCAGAGCAGCTCACAGTACAGAGACTGCATTGCTGAGAGTTACCAATGATGTCCTCTTGGCTGCTGACACTGGCTCTCCCTCCATCCTTGTCCTCCTTGACCTCACTGCAGCCTTCAACACTGTGGACCATAGTATCCTCCTCCACCGTCTTCATGTGGAGGTCGGTCTCTGTGACACCGTCCTGGACTGGTTCAAATCTTTCCTCTCCAATAGGCTGGAATGTGTTAGTCTTGGCAACGCCACATCACACACACTGGTGTTTTTTTAAACCACAAAAGCAAATTTACAATTGCACTTTGTAAAACGGCATAAATTAAACAAACCTGTGCGGGGTCGTGACCTGCACGTGGGTTTTGAGACCACAACAGCAGTGGTGACTGGTTCTGTTCTGTGCGTAGTCTGTGGTGGTTCCAGCCGTCTGTGAAGAATTGCAGATGTCTGTTGATTTAAGGTAGAAAGGTCCAGTGTAATGCGTATAAGTGCACCTCGTTGTCTGTTTGCAGCAGGCCCTCGGTCTCCAGGTAGCAGAAAGTTGTATAGAACAGATCCAACACTGCCCCAAAAACATATCGCCATAACCTCTCAATCCTGGATGGAAAAGACATTTTAGTGTGAAAAAGGAGCAAAAAAGGTTGTCATAATACACTTATATAAAGACCAACAACTTAAAATAAAACGCCACCCCGGTATCCAGTTATTGCTCTGTGGACATTGAGTTCAGGATTGTGAGATCCAGACCTTTCTACTTACCCCGGGAATTCACGACGGTTATTTTTCATACTATTTTGGAAAAGGTAGCAACTTCCATGGAAGTAGTCAGTATGAAAACATGGCGAATGGAGAATAAATCAAGACTTTAATTTAAATACCTCTGGTTATGTGTGCTTCTTCCTGTTATGTGAGAATTTCTGTTTTGGCCTCTGGTTGAGACCATGAAGTGTGCCACTAGTACGTACGTTCTCCCCTCCTTTGTCTGAACGAACACGAGATGGCACTCCATATGTATTCACAGCTTCAAGAAAGCTCTGAAGAACTGTTGTGGCACGATTGTTTGTAGCAGCAGTCAGGTAAACAATGAGGCGACTGAAGCCATCAACGCCCCCGTGAACAACGAATCGCCATCTATATAGACAACAAAAACATTTTTGATTATCACTGGTAGAAGAAACTTTCTTTTGTTTGTTGAATGCAGGCCTGGAATTCACAGAGAAGGAAAATCATAACTGCAGTGCTCTTATTCAGCAGAGTAAATGTTTACGTTAAAACACAGAGTAGTTCCATTAAGAATACATTTCTCACTTATGCTAAGACGATTTTAAAAACTTTAAAGGTTCAGTCTGCAGTTTCTGTAGAACTGCAGCACTTAGAAAAAATTTCAACAGGCAAAGCATTCTGATCCCTCCCCCTCAGAGCCATATATGGCTCTGCTCTCCCATGGTCTGCTGAAATTCAAATTCGTTTTTATTGGCTGATTCAAATTCAAGCTCTGTTTTTATTGGCTGGTTACAAACTCTGTTTTTATTGGCTGGAAAACGGCAGGTCACTTTTTCTTTTTAGAAATGCTTATTTACCACCTGGAGAAGCAAGGGGACAATAGATATACAGTATACAGTATATTTTTTTTCAGAGATTACCTGGCTAACATCAGTCTGTCAGGAGATAGTGACAGAGTGAAGAAATATGTTTATAAAAAATGTTACATACTGCAGCTTTAATGTCATTGTGTTAGTTGGTCTCTGTGAAAAGTTTCTTAATGAAAGTAATCTGTGTAATCATCACTTGAGGTCCTTATTCACTACAGTACTTTTAAAGAGTACCGGTACATGTATTTGTAATGTCAACATAATTCCTCTTTTTTAAAGACCGTGTAAAGTAAAATTGAATGTGTGTTTTGAGTTTGTCACATGGCATAAATATGTGTTATTAATCACCCATATAAATCTGACTGATTGAAACAGTGCGAAGCTGGAAAGTGCGCATCAAATTTCCTTGCTGGTCAACTCGGTGCAATGCTTCTCGCACTCTTCTTCCTTGAAAATTAAGTAAACCATAATTAAAACGTGTTTGATTTGGAGGTGATGAACATATTGAAATGAGTCCATGGTGTAATAATGACAGTTAAGATAAGATTACACTATTGCTATGCCACTGCAATACATTAGAACATTTAAGTTACTTTCAACAGTATGACATGTAATTTTCTTTGTGATCCTTTTACGTTGTGGTAAACTGTTATTTGTTACCAATCCAATGTTATACAGAACTGCAATTGGTGTTGGTATAAGCAGCCATAGGCTCATCTGTTGACTTACTTTGGCCAAGTAGCCCCATAGCAACGTGTATCCTGTATTAGGGTGATGACTTCGAATCTCTCGCACAACTCCATCCAGCTCATCATCTTCAATGTTGCAGTATGAGTCAGATACTCTACAAGAAAAAATAAAAGTCAACTGAAAGTGAGGTTCTCCACACGGAAGAAATTGGATGGACAGAATTTCTGACACAAATGTATTACACAATTTGAAGACGAATTACCATAACAGTCATGTGGAAGTATCTGAATGGTGGACATCAACAAATTCGTAAATACTTTTCTGATGCCATCTACAAGTCAATATATTTGAATGAATCAATCAATCCATCAACACTTATCCTAGTTGGGTCATGATGGGTGAGGGAACCTATCTCCAGAAGTCAGTAGGCCAGAAGCAGGGTACACCCTGAACAGATCGCGAGTTAATCGTAGATGAATATGAATATCTCACAATTCTAAACTTCTTAAGTGGATTAAAGGCTTAAGATAATATGTTTTACTATTAAAAGTCGATATTTGAACACAACAGATGTTCCGGAACAACTGGAATTATAATAAAAATATAAAATACAAATAAGTTCAAAGTAGCAAAAGAAATACCACACATGTGTACTTACCTTATACCGTACTCTGCCATTCGCCTATAGACTGTTCTTTCACTGACCCCAAAAAGTCTGCCAATATCCATGACAGATACTCCCGCATGAAGATATGATTCCAAGACGTCAGCGGGCAGCAAATATCCAGGTCTTCCAGCTGTTCTTGTGGGGTACACGGATTTGTGCAAACGACAAGCCACTTCCTCCAAAATCTGGACAACTAATGAGTCAGCTTCAGTGTCTGTGTCTGCAGCTACCTGGAGCAGCCACTCACTCAAAACATCGACTGGAAACAGTAAATAGTCATCACTGACTGTATTACTTTCAGCTAAGCTAGCAACGTGCCTCAGCAATCCTACGATACATCTCTAAAGTTGTTTACTTCCTCTCAAATACGGAGATCTCCTGAGAGAACTGCAGCGCAGGCATGCTCAATCGATCTGCACACTGATCGTTCTATTTCCGGTTTATTGACCAATAGTAGAGCTGGATTTAGAAAGCAGCCCTCCTCATTAACATACGACGAGGAAGAAATGCAGCGAGAAAACAATACAGAAATAAATGCAGCTAACAATACAGCAATAAATAAATAGAGCAATAAATATAGCAAACGGAAAAACAGCGAGTAAAAGGCAAAGCAAAATATCTATTGTTATTGACGGGAACTCATGTGTAAGGAGATATAAAAAAGAATATATATATTTATGCTTTTATTTCTCATGTGTAAGGAGATATAAAAAAGAATATATATATTTATGCTTTTATTTCTCATTAAAATATATATTTCTACTTTGATTTATATATTTATTCTTTTATTTATTATTATTTAGGATATATATTTCTACTTTAATTTATATATGTATTGTTTTATGTCGGATATATATTTATTCTTTTATTTATTATTATGTCAGTTTGGTCCTCCATACTTAAAAGCCTTGCTGTGCGCTCCTGTGGCAGACATTTGCAGCAGAGCTAAACGTAGGTGCGACCTATACACCAGTGCAACCTATCTAGGGATTTTTCCAATCTATTGGTGATAATTGGACAATACGACCTATACACCAGAAAATACTGTAGTCTTTGTAGAGATCTAGTAGATGCTGTATGAATGTGTACATGAGGCACAGGTTGTTGTAAAGAGCTTTGAGTGTCTTGATAAAACAGAAAGGAGCTGTATATTTACACAAACGTCCCCCTCAGGTGATCTTCAGGTGATCTCTGTAATCAGAGTACCCGGCGTGAACGTGCGTAAATTACGCTCGATTGGCTGAAGGGCCGAGTTCAACCACAATAATTCGTCACAGCACATTAATTGAGGAGATCAAATGTGAGTCCTTGGGATGACCTCTGAACACTTGTTTCGGAACCCTTGATCCACCCCCTCTGGGGGTGCTAATCCTTCCAGAGGCCCTCCATGGGAGCTCATGTGGACCGGAGGAGACGGAGCAGAACGTAATGGGACTGACAGTACCAACACAGCTGGTCTGTTCAGGACCGGGACTCGCTTCACGAACTCTCTCACACATTTAATGACCCCTGAGGAGGACGAAACCCTTCGGCATGAGGCTGCAGGACCATGAGGCATGAATATTCCTGTGCAACTAAATATTAGATTATTCATGTGATCTTCTCAGTCAGCGGCCGGTTGGAATTTAAAACCACGGAGGGCCAAGAACGCCACGATTTGCTTCTGCCAGCTTGTCTCAGTGTGGCCCCGTCTGTTTGTGATGGATGACCGTGGCTCTTAGGAGCCCAACCATCCAGCACTGAACGCTGCTAAGATGTATCTGCTTACAGCTTCTTTCTTTAACGTTGGTGTTTAAAAACAAAACAGCTTACAGTTAGATGGTTCTGTCGTCAAGAAGTTTAGACAGGTTTATAATTTCTGATTATTTAACATTATCTACAAAGAGCTTCCCATAGAAATACATAAAATTGTCTTTAATTCTTTCAACAACACAGTTCTCTGAAATCTACATCAGTATATTTACTCTGTCCTTGTTTTCTTAAGCTCATTTTAGCTACCGTATTTTCCGGTGTATAGGTCGCACCTTTTATGGTTTTTTCAAGGCCTGCGACCTATACTCAGGTGCGACCTATATATGGCTTGTTATCACTTTCGGTGAAACAAATTTTTAAATCCAGCTCATTTCACAATTACGTTCATTTATTAAGGAAAAGTTCAGCTCAGACATATATTTGCTATAATTTTTATCAAACAAATAATTGTTTTTAAGTGTTAATCTTCTTAAAAGCCTTGCTGTGCGCTCCTGTGGCAGACATTTGCAGCAGAGCTAAACGTAGGTGCGACCTATCTAGGGATTTTTCCAATCTATTGGTGATAATTGGACAATGCGACCTATACACAGGTGCGACCTATACACCAGAAAATACTGTACTTTCTAGCTAATTAGAGCTTTTAGCAACCATCTTACAGTTTTTAGCTTTCAGATTGTTTTGCTAAGTTTAGTTTTAGCTATGGGTTTGTTGCATTTAGTTTTCCTACACAGTTTAGCTAAATCTAACTTTTAGCAATGTTTTGCTATTACTGTAGTTATGCCGGGTTCCCACCAAACGCGTTTCGGGCGGCCGACGCTGCCACTTTACATGCAAAGTCTATGTGGAGGTGCGGCCAGGGGCGGCGCGGCCAGGGGCGGCGCGGCCAGGGGCGGCGCGGCCAGTGGCGGCGCGTTTTGAGCAGTTCAGGCAGCGCGCGACAGTTCATTTCCGCGCACGCGATGCATCCAAAGCAGCCGAGGCGTCAAGCAGCCAAAGTTCATTCATTTGAACTTTGGCTGCTCAACGCGTCGCAGCTACCAAGAGACTCTGCTATGTGATGACGCAACAACAACAGGACTTTTGTTGGACTTTTTAAACTTACCCCAACGAGCCTCCATGAAGAAACCAGAAACTTGGCATTTTTACAATTGCCGCTGTCCGCTCGAGTGTACGATCACCCCAAACATAAAAAAAGTTTTAATCTCAACAAAGACTTTCGGAGCTGCAGTTCGGCTCGTAGAAAACCCACTCAAGTAGTAACGGGGCTCACGTACAGCTGAAAACAAAACAAATCTGACAGAGAAGGGAGCCAGACGCTGCTCCCACTGCGCGTCTGCAGACTCGTTCGGTATGAACAGACATCTGTTGACAAGCAGCAAACACGGTGCGTTGGGAGCGTTTTGACGCGTTTGGTGGGAACCCGGCATTACTGTTTTCCTAGTTAGTTTCCTTTAGCTACTGATTTGCTAATTTTACCATTTAGCTACAGTTTTGATAGTTTAGTTCATATTGACAGTTATGTTACATTTAGTTAGGACTTTTCAAATATTAGATTTGAACTATAATTTAGCTAATTTCAGCTTTTATCTACGGTTTTGATTATTTTAGCTTTCAAATATGTTTTTTTTTATAACATTTACCTTGAAGCTACTTTTTTCTACTTTTAGCTCATAGCCACTGTTTTGCTAACTTTAGCCTAAAGTTACAATTTTGTTTTGAGAGACTGTTTTGCTAAATATTTCTTTTAGCTGCACTTTTGCAAATTTAGGCATTTATCAATTTCAGCTTCTTTTTGGGGGAGATTAGCCAAGAAGAAATATGACAGTGAGAGGACTGAAGAGAGGAGACAGGAATATAAGGAGATGGGACATAGAGCAAAGAGGGAAGTAGCTAAGGCAAAGCAGAGGGCGTACAATGAGTTATATGGGAGACTGGACACTAAAGAGGGCGAGAAGGACTTGTACCGATTGGCAAGACAGAGGGATCAGGCTGGAAAGGATGTGCAGCAGGTTAGGCTTATTAAAGATGGGAATGGGAATGTTCTAACAAGTGAGGAGTGTGTGATGGGAAGATGGAAGGATTACTTTGAGGAGCTAATGAATGAAGAGAATGAAAGAGAAAGAAGAGTGGAGGTAATAGAAACGGTGGACCAGGAAGTGGGAAAGATTAGTGAGGGTGAAGTCCGGAAAGCTCTGAAAAGAATGAAGAAGGGGAAGGCAGTAGGACCTGATGACATACCAGTGGAGGTTTGGAAATGTCTCGGAGAGATGGCAGTGAGGTTTTTGACTCAAATATTTAATGGAATATTTGAGGGTGAGAAAATGCCTGAGGAATGGAGAAGAAGTGTGCTGGTTCCCATTTTTAAGAACAAGGGTGATGTACAGAGTTGTAGCAACTACAGCGGAATTAAGTTGATGAGCCACACGATGAAGATCTGGGAGAGAGTTGTTATGAGGAAATCTGGAGTGGCAGAAAAGTATGTTAGACTGGTACAGGACATGAATGAAGACAGCAGGACAGTGGTGAGATGTGCTGTGGGTGTGACAGATACCTTCAAGGTGGAGGTGGGATTGCATCAAGGATCGGCTCTGAGCCCCTTCTTGTTTGCTCTGGTGATGGACCGACTAACAGATGAGGTCAGGCAGGAATCCCCATGGACTATGATGTTTGCAGATGACATTGTGATCTGTGGTGAGAACAGGGAACAAGTGGAAGAGAACTTGGAGAGGTGGAGGTATGCTCTTGAAAGAAGAGGAATGAAAGTCAGTCGTAGTAAGACAGAGTACATGTGTGTGAATGAGAGGGAGGCCAGTGGAACAGTGAGGCTACAAGGAGCAGAGGTCACAAAGGTGCAGGACTTCAAGTACTTGGGGTCCACTGTACAGGAAAATGGGGAATGTGGTAAAGAGGTGAAAAAGAGAGTCCAGGCAGGATGGAGTGGATGGAGAAAAGTTTCAGGAGTGATTTGTGACAAAAAGGTGTCAGCAAAGGTCAAAGGAAAAGTTTACAAGACAGTGGTGAGACCAGCTATGTTGTATGGTCTGGAGACAGTGGCATTGACAAAAAGACAGGAGAAAGAACTGGAAGTGGCAGAAATGAAGATGCTGAGGTTCTCCTTAGGAGTGACAAGGATGGATAAGATCAGGAATGAGATCATCAGAGGTACAGCACATGTTAAACAACTGGGAGATAAAGTTAGGGAGGCCAGACTGAGATGGTTTGGACATGTCCAGAGGAGGGACAGTGGGTATATTGGTAGAAGGATGTTAGAAATGCAGCTGCCAGGAAAAAGACAAAGAGGGAGACCAAAGAGGAGATATATGGATGCAGTTAGAGAGGACATGGAGGTAGTTGGAGTGAGGACAGAGGATGCAGAGGACAGAGTGAGGTGGAGGAGGATGACTCGCTGTGGCGACCCCTGAAAAGGGAAAAGCCGAAAGAAGAAGAAGAAAGAAGAAGCTTCTTTTTGGGGGAGTAGTGGTGAAGAGGTTAGAGCAAGCGAGCCTGTTATCGGAAGGTCACCAGTTCAACGCACCCCCCCCCCACCACCACCACCACAGACTGACATCATCCAAAAAATATGGGTTGGCAAGGAAGCACCCGCCTCCGCCCTCATTTGTCCCACTCTGGGCCCTTGAGCAAGGCCTTTAACCTCCACCATCTTCTCCCCTGGGTGCCCTAGATGACACCTCTCTGCTCCACACACCTGAAGAAGGGAACAGCCGAAAGAAGAACAAGAAGAAGATCATCTACTGTTTGGCTAATTTTCTAACAAAAATAATTTTCCTCTGTTTTCAAACATGTTAATACAACCCTCCTGCTGCCCTTGGGTCAAAATGACCTGCGAGGCCTCAGTTTTAAGCTAAAGCCTTGTGGGTAACCTTGACCCAAGGGCAGCAGGAGGGTTAAACAACAAACAGCTTGAAGTGAATATAATGTAAAAAAACATGCAAGTCTCTGTGGGTGAGAAACTTGTTTGGATCCACCGGCAACTTTAGCTTTATTTTGTCATTACCGGATGCATTCGGCTTTTTGTGGAAACATCTAATGATGAGTAATCGCCAACTGAAGACGGAGAAAACGAGGAAACCAAGCGAGCGCCTGATCAGGGGACAAAGTCAAACTGACGTGCCTTTTAGTCCGAGTGCATTAAACCCTATAAACAATTTGAGTTCAGGCTATAAATCATGCTCACTGTTTAAAAGCCCGATTCCTCTCTTGTCGTGGCAAATGAGTGTTTGTGTGGGTGTGAATGCCTCTACGTTGGGTTCAGGCCCGGTTCCTCTCTGCTGTGAGGCGGCCTGCAGTCCTCTGTTCACAGAGAAGCCAGCAGTAAATTATCAGGTTCCCCCTAAAAGCCCCATCACCTCCATCATGCCTCTAACGCAGCCTCCTGAGAACATCTGCAGCGGCGGCCCACACGGTACGAACTCGGGACGTCGGCACCGTCTGCACATCTGAAGACTTTTTGTTCTCTGCGGTGGGTTTGGATCAAGATCTTGATCAGTTGTTTGTTTGCAAACAATCAAAATTCAAACCTTTTCAGCAGCTGGCAGTGAGAACCTCTCCTCTGGGAGAGAACAGATCCTGGGAGCTCTCACACCTGAAGAACAGGCTAATAGAAAGCAAACAGTGATTATCAAGGCGTTTTGTGTGTGTGTGTTTTCATAGTGTGTGTCACTGCAGTTGGCCAACTTGCTTTATTGCGTGGAAACCTTTGCAAATTAAGACAGTCTGTGTGTTAAGGGCGAGATACACTCGCGCGTCCTCACGATACGCCAATACGCAGCGTACGTACGCCCCGTACGCAGCGTAGCCCCGCGTAGCCCCTCAGGGCAAGTACGCGCAAAAGTATTTTTTTACTACGCATACGCGATTCGCATACGCGATGCGCGGTGTCTGACCTAAACTTCCCCGGCGCCGGACTGTTTTGTATGTTACACAAATGAAATAAATTCCTCTTTTTTATCGCTGATCGGGCCTTTTCTTTTGTTTTTTTGCCTAAAGTCAAGTAACCGCTTCTTCCTCCGTTCACTCGATGAATGAAATGAATGAATTCAGGTCCTACCTGGGTGCGCGATGTTTTATATATTCCCTGGTGGGCTGTGGGCTGCAGGAAAAGCACTCCGTGCTCAGCTGCTCATATTACAACAAGGAGAACGCGAGCGTTTGGAGCGAAAAACTAGCGGAAGTGACGATCGGAAGTGACGGTACGGAGGAAATGACGTTAGAATTTGGAGCGAAAACACGAGAATCTACGCGAGAACGAAAGCCGAGTGTAGCAGCGGCTCCGTATACGCGCGCATACGCGCGTACACGCGCGTATACGGAGTCTGCTTCAGTGTATCTCGGGCTTTAGAGGTCTTTGTGCTTTTGCACTACTTTAAGGGAATATTTTGGACATATTGCAGTGGGGTTATTTAAAAAAAGAGTTGTGAACAATAAAGATAATAATAATGTCTTTTCCTGTCATCTGCGTATGTTTCCCATACACAGACGAAATTCGTCTCTGCATTTAACCCAACCACCTACCAGGTGGTGCAGTGAGCAGCCCGAAAGCGCCCGGGGAGCTGGAGAAATAGGTGTGCACTCATAGACACCCCAAGGTGGGTAGTGGCCGGGGCGCGAACCCGCGTCCTTCGGGTCCCAAGTCAAAAGCCCTGCCACTAGACCATCTTGGCTCCTGTCTTACCTGTTGTCGATAGCTCTTTGACCGTCTTAAAACTCCAATCTTCAAAATCGTTTTACTGACATCAATTTCTAGGCATGTAACGAGATCTCGTTGTACGAGATCTCGCGATATTAAACTCCCGCGATATCTCTCGTTGAGAGGTAACGTTGTCTCACGAGATGCTAATGCTAGCGCTAGCAGAGCCCCTAGCAAGTCAGCGTCACGGACAGCATGGCTTCGCCGGATGAAGTTGCTATAGAAGACGCCCCAACTACTGATGGAGGGTCCCGGTGCCGCAGACGCCTCTACATTGATGGAGGGTCCCGGCGCTGCCGACGCTGCCCCGAATGTAAAGACACGCGTGTAAACACCGGTGTGACCGGTGTTGCCAGATAGAGTCCCACCCACCCAAAGCACTCTTTACCCGCAAAAGTCAGAAGGAAAATCGCGGTGAACCGCCCAATCTGGCAACACTGGTGAGTGACGGCTGCAGATTCAGCGCTGATGCGGATATTTATGTTCAATTTTTGGAAAGTCCTGCGTGAATATCTATTTTTTTAACAAAGTTGAACGTTCTAAGGTCTAAGGAGATTCAATCAGTAAAATGAAGACATCAGTTGGGTTTGTAATACATGTTAAAACAGAATAAAAGCCTTTTTGCGGCATAAAACCGATCTTTGAAGTTTTCTTGAACTAATGTTAAAATCTCGTCTCGTTCTCGCGAGATCTGTGATTTGTCTCGTCTCGTCTCGTGAGTTTTGTGTATCGTTACACCCCTATCAATTTCACATTGCCATGCGGACGTACAGGTGAACGTCGCGCTGCACGGGACGTTTATTAAATTAAATTAATTTTATGCTTATTAAATGTTTTAGTGTTTAGTGTTTAGATGGTTACTGTTGCACCGAGGGACTGAGAGAAACGCAATTTCGGTCCTGTGTATGTCCTGTACATATTGCAGTTCTGACAATAAAGTTGACTTTGACTTTGACTTAATTTACTCAAATAATCAAGGAAGTTGTCATCAATAATCAAGCAAGTTGTCATCAAAATGATACAGAGTCACACTTAATATGGGAACTGAACTTGCTCTGCTGCTCGTGTGAGTCTAAAACTTTGTCTTTGGCTTGACGGACAAACAAGCCGTGGGACCGGATTGTTTGGTCATTAGCCTTCCGGGCGGTGTCGCTGGCTAGCGACCTACCTTTGGGAGCCTGCTGGAGCTGGCTGCTCTTCGGCTGTTGGGCCGGGGTCCGTTGCTGCTGCGGGGAGGAGAGGCGCAGGTGTCGAGGACAAGCGTCGGTGGAGCTACGTTCCAGTTTTGGGACGAATTCGAGCCGTGGATCCGAGGGGAGTCTGAGCCGGCGAGTTTCTACTTCCTGGTTCAAAGGTGTGGAGGACGCCGGTCTGCGGGGGGAGTCTGAGCCGGCGAGTTTCTATTTCTTGGCTCAAAGGTGTGGAGGACGCCGGTCTGCGGTGTGGAGGACGCCGGTCTGCGGGGGGAGTAAGCCGGCGAGTTTCTATTTCCTGGCTCATTGGTGTGGAGGACGCCGGTCTGCGGTGGAGATCGAGGGCTGGTGGATTAGGCTAAAGGCTAACTGCTAAAGGCTGAAGACTTCATAAACCAACACCAACGGGCGAGTGTCATATTTTGTGAGTACAGAAATGGCAAAATCTAAAACAAAAAAACAGGATCTGTTGGATACTAACACGGATGATTTAGAGGAGATAAAAAAATCTCTGAACTTTATGAGTGAAGAGCTCAGGAATGTATCAACCCAACAGAAACTTCTGCTGGATGAAGTGAAACAATTAAGATTACAAATAAATGTGAAGGATAAAAAAATTTTGGAACTTGGAGGAACTGGAAATAAACGCAAGACACGACAATCTCGTAATATCCGGTCTTGTGATTAAAACTCATTCAGACAAAAAGACCACTACCAGTGATGGAACTGCTGAAAATGCGTCTTCACAGGAACAGCGATCTTTGGAAGAGCAAGTTGTGACTTTTTTACAAAATAAGAAAATAGAAATTAATTCTGAAGACATATCTTTGTGTCATACCTTGCCTAACAAAGTTGAAAAATCCAAACCGGTTATCGTGGTAAAATTTATTAGTAGAAAAGCTAGAAATACAGTAATCATGCAAGCAAATAAACTCAAGGGAACAAAGGTTTACATAAACGAACATTTGACAAAAAATAATGGAATTATTGCACGCGAAGCAAGATTGTTAAAGAAAAAGGAAAAGATTGTGTCTACGTGGACAAGAAATGGAAAGATCTGGGTCCGTCCTGTTGGACTTGTTCTGTTGTTCCTTTTAATTAATTTACATTTTATTTCCTTGTTTATAAATAAAGCCACTCCTCCACCTTTTTTATTTTTCCTATTCATATGATGTAATTCATATCCTTCAATATGTATATTATCTATATTATCATCATTAAGCCATGTCTCTGACAATGCTATTATTTTGAAAGTTTTATTAATGTTTTTGAGATTATCTAACATGTATGATAAATTTGCATTTATACTTCTACAGTTTAGGTGAATTATAGAAAGATCATCATCTGTTATATTCACATCGGTAAACTGGTCTTCATTATAGTATTTACTTTCTTTTTTGATTGGAAAAAGACTTCTATCGAACTCCTCATCAACATTATATATTTTAGATATCGAATCATCATGCATCATCATTAACCGTGTACTTCATCATGTTGATTTACTTCATCATAACTTTGATTAGACATACAGTAATAGGACACAGACACCTTCTGTACTATCCAAATTTTTCCAAATCTTTCACATCTTGTATCATTTTTGCCTGCGATCCATCTTGTTTGGTATCCCTACTCTCAGTTGGTGAGGAGCCTCAGATTTCTTCATTGAGTGATAACACCGAGCTCTTACTGTCTCTTTCCCTGTAAAGCAGCTTTTACCTGACACTGGATATTACAAACAGATGTGTGAAACATTAGTCTGCAAAAGTAATGTCTTCAAAACACAGCTTTCTAGTCTTCGGTCAAGGAGTTGTGATGCTAGTTATGAGTTAGCGTTAGCGACCTACCTTCAAAGTTTGTTATGTAAGAACAAACATAAAATTTGAAGCCTTTATCCATTAAGCTCTGTGGAGCTGAGCTTGAGAAACGAACAATGCGTCTTACATCATTCACGGAAATTTTGGGAAGTTCCAACAAACAACGAGTAAACGCAAGAGACTCAGCCATTGCCTTTCAAACTTAGCGCTCCGCTAGCGTCCCCTCTGAACCGGAAGTTCTAATGGTCTATTAATCAAACACGGAAGAGTAGCGTGCATAGAGCCCATTGAAAAACACTGAGCAACATCCGAATTTGCTCTGCACACTTTGTGTCAGGTAATATATTTCTTAAAGTAGATTATAGTGAATTAGGGCATTACACGAATCATAAGTTTATTGAGCACGAGGACAGACCTTTGAAACACCACCTCCCTTTCTCTGTTCAAGACAGCCCTGAAAACACATCTCTTTAGACTTATCATTAACTTTACTAAATGTATTTTATATTATATAATCCTTATGTATTTTATATTTCAATTTGTCACTGATAATGTTTGAACTGAATTGGTTTGTTAAGTGTCCTTGGGTGTCCTGAAAGGCGCTTTTAAATAAAATGATTATTATTATTATTACAATCCTTTAACTGTGCTGCATAAAATGTACATGGAACGTTAAATTTTTTGTTGAGTTATTTGTTTTTTACAAATAGCATAAACAACTCAACAACTGAAAGCTTAACAAAGCTTTCAGTTGTTGAGTTGTTTATGCTGATTATTCAAAATTCATAAGAGCACTGTCATGACATGTCATGACAGTGACATGACACTCATGACAAGAGCACTGTCATGAGAAACTACACACCTAGCTCTCAAGTTGAAAAGCAAAAAATACATACAAACACTAAATATGTAAGAAGCACATACAATAACCTAAATTAACTGTTCTTGTGTTGTTTGACAACTGACAATCCGGTGCTATGTTGTAAATCCTGTTTTGAAATTCATATGCATATTAACACACCAATTATTTACAACTTCATTTAAGTAATTTTTATTTTATTATGTTTTTTCTTTTCTTAGGCAAACGTGCTCCATTGTACAGCAAGGATGATCCAGACTGGGTGCCTTCACTGAAGACGTGTGCTGCAGAGTGCAGTTGGTGCTGATGGTGGGATGACATCTGGCAGCTGAACGCTTCAACCGACGACAAAAAAGAACTAAAAAAAACATGGCAAATAGCACATGTTAGAATCCATGTTGAACGTGTCATAGGCTGTGTTAGACAAAAATACACAATCTTGAATGGCCCTCTTCTACCTATCGATTTTCAAACATGTAGAGATCCAGAAAAAGTTGCATTAATCGATATGATTGGCTTTGTGTGCTGTGCCTTGGTTAATCACCTTTGGTGGGTTATGAGTAGCTGCATGAATTGTAAAAAGAACAAGTGGATAGAAGAGTGATAGCTGATGTGAACCTTTTTTATTTTTATTTTACATTGTTCCACCTTTACTTTGAAGTTGTTTTTGCAAATATGGGGCAGACATGATTTTTCATTCACTGCACTCTTTATTTGAGCATGATGCTGGTGAAGATTCTCAGTCGTCCAGGACATGATAAAATCAAAAAAGGCGTTCAATACAGGATCAACTGGACTTTATTAGTAACAAATAAAGTCCAGTTGATCCTGTATTGAACGCCTTTTTTGATTTGAGCATGAATTACTATATCATTACTGTTTATGTATTGATTTGATGAATGTAATTTTGATTATGCTTTTTCTGTAATGGATATCACACAGACGTGAGCAAACAAGACAACTTACATATTACAACATATGTTTCACATAGTGGTGCTGATACTGTATAGCTCACGTCGATTTAGAAAACCTCTCTTTTAAACAGAATAAATGACATTATGTATCATTAACCATTTTGTTTGTGCACTTTTTGTATTGACTAGAAAATATTCTGCCAAACTCAAAGTAGTTGTAAGGTAAAAAAGGTCTATATAAAGACAACCATTCGTACTATTATCTTAAAAGATAAATGTCTGCAGAATGCACCTCAAAGTTCTTACTGTAATTAGATTTATAGAGTGTAAGCTGTTATTTATATAATTTGTGTTGAAACACTGTACAAGAGTTGAAAATTTTGAATAACACTTGTCAGCCATCATTGTACTTCACATGTTTATTTAAAAAATATGTATTGAGGTAGTTCTGCACAGAGCTTCTATAAGATGAACTGAAACACACATTTACACATTTAGTCTGGATTAAGAAGGAAAATCAAGGCATTGCTCTCTGGAACCGCTCAGATCTGGTTGATCCAGGGATCAAATGTAGCTTAAAAAACAGGGATCTAAGATCATTTTGACAAAATTTGCTTCAATCCTCAGACTGATGTGATGAGTCACATACATTTACAATAAGAATACATAGCTAGTGTGTGTTTAAAAACACACCCAAAATATATTTATATGTACACACACAAATTAAAAATTAAATATAAATCACCAAACACCAAATAATTCACAATGTCTGCGTAGGTCACAGCTGGTAAGGTCTTCTCATCTTCTGACATGTTGGAGAGCAGGTATGGGTCTTGGCCGCCAATTATTTGTATTTTATCCAAATAACGTTCCTTTGCTGCAGGCTGAAGCTGGTCCACATACTCTCCTGCAGCTTCTGTCTTCTTTACAGAGGTTTGTTTTACAGACAACAAGGTCAAATCAGAAATAAAACTGGAGCTCCGACTTCAACTACTGTGTGTTTACAGCGCGAATGTCTCTAAAATGGCGGTGCTTCCGGTATTGCACAATCCGTGATACCACCTTATTCCTACGCCCCATGACGCTTTGCGCGAAATGTGCACACGACTTCCGGTTGACCGGAAACACCGTTTGTTTACATGCGAGTAATACAGTTGAAGACAGTCCAAACTTTGTTGTTTTAGTTCATTAAAAATGTGGGAACACCACTCGTTTTGTTAAAAGAGGAGGGACAAATAAAAAGAAATTACAGATGTTACCTGATCGCGCAGACATAATTTAAAAATACATAAATAGCAACGCGTTTGCTCCTGTCTCTCGGCTAACGTTTGTTAGCAGCTATCTCGGCTAAAAGTCACGGTGTTCTGTAACACCGGTCGCGCCTGACATATATCATTTTAAGACAGTAAATCATCCAAAACTCTCATTAATAAACCCTCCCTGAATAAAAAGAAATTACAGATGTTACCTGATCGCGCAGACACAGCCATAGAGTAGGATGCAGGAACACTCTTTCTTTGTTTTGGGTCCGTGTTGAAAACACTGTTGTTTTAGCCAAAGATTTAGCTTGGTCCGGTTGTTGGTGCAGCCGCGAACAGCACAGCAGGTACCTGAACCCCGGTAGGACATTTCAGTAAACGTTCCGTTTAAACAAAAGCTGTGTTTGCTCCGATAAAATGAATGAAAATAACTTTCAAAAACACCCGCGATCCATACTCCGCCTATGGAATACAGGCACTTCCGGTGTCGGACAGGAAGTACAATGCACATTCGCTTCTACAGTGACACCCTCAGGAATACTGTGGATAACCCCAAAATTACACTACATACGGTCCGCTCCGCAGGCCGCAGCTGAGCGTCTCAAACTCCAATTTCCACTACCTCCGCTCAGCTCAGGTCCGCCTGCATGCGCCGCTCCTAGACGCATGCGCGGGAATTGCGAGATTGCGCGATAAATCAAGTGATAAATAAGTAAGTCAGAACAAAACAATTCATTCGGTGGAAGAAGGAGAACAACTGTAGATACTGCTGCCTTGATCTTCTCTCGTAAATGAGCGACAGGACATGGTTTGAGCAACAGGAAGTGATGTATTACATTTCAGAATAAAATACTTTATTTATTTATTTATGTCTTGTATAGACCCCTTTCACGGCTCGTCATCAACCCTGGAAATATACCGGAAGTAGCCATCTTGGCGACATAGCTGTGTTAGCCTCAAAGCTATTGTAGTGGTGCGTCGCGTCTGGTCACACAAAATCAAAAAATGGTGAATTATTGTCGTGTCCATGGCTGCCACAATCGGTCAGATTGAGAGAAAAAGCCTTCTGTTTTACAGATTACCACTCGTGATCACAAATCAAGGTGAAGTAATTCAGCAGTTATCAGAGGAACGTCGACGTCTGTGGCTGCCAGCCTAAACCAGAACTTGGATTGAAAAACACTGAGCAACATCCGAATTTGCTCTGCACACTTTGTGTCAGGTAATATATTTCTTACAGTAGATTATAGTGAATTAGGGCATTACACGAATCATAAGTTTATTGAGCACGAGGACAGAGCTTTGAAACACCACCTCCCTTTCTCTGTTCAAGACAGCCCTGAAAACACATCTCTTTAGACTAGCTTATCATTAACTTTACTAAATGTATTTTATATTATATAATCCTTATGTATTTTATATTTCAATTTGTCACTGATAATGTTTGAACTGAATTGGTTTGTTAAGTGTCCTTGGGTGTCCTGAAAGGCGCTTTTAAATAAAATGATTATTATTATTACAATCCTTTAACTGTGCTGCATAAAATGTACATGGAACGTTAAATTTTTTTGTTGAGTTATTTTTTTTTACAAATAGCATAAACAACTCAACAATTGTTGAGTTGTTTATGCTGATTATTCAAAATTCACAAGAGCACATGACACTCATGACAAGAGCACTGTCATGAGTGTCATAAGAGCACTGTCATGATAAACTACACACCTAGCTCTCAAGTTGAAAAGCAAAAAATACGTACAAACACTAAATATGTAAGAAGCACATACAATAACCTAAATTAACTGTTCTTGTGTTGTTTGACAACTGACAATCCGGTGCTATGTTGTAAATCCTGTTTTGAAATTCATATGCATATGAACACACCAATTATTTACAACTTCATTTAAGTAATTTTTATTTTATTATGTTTTTTCTTTTCTTAGGCAGACGTGCTCCATTGTACAGCAAGGATGATCCAGACTGGGTGCCTTCACTGAAGACGTGTGCTGCAGAGTGCAGTTGGTGCTGATGGTGGGATGACATCTGGCAGCTGAACGCTTCAACCGACGACAAAAAAGAACTAAAAAAAACATGGCAAATAGCACATGTTAGAATCCATGTTGAACGTGTCATAGGCTGTGTTAGACAAAAATACACAATCTTGAATGGCCCTCTTCTACCTATTGATTTTCAAACATGTAGATATCCAGAAAAAGTTGCATTAATCGATATGATTGGCTTTGTGTGCTGTGCCTTGGTTAATCACCTTTGGTGGGTTATGAGTAGCTGCATGAATTGTAAAAAGAACAAGTGGATAGAAGAGTGATAGCTGATGTGAACCTTTTTTATTTTTATTTTACATTGTTCCACCTTTACTTTGAAGTTGTTTTTGCAAATATGGGGCAGACATGATTTTTCATTCACTGCACTCTTTATTTGAGCATGATGCTGGTGAAGATTCTCAGTCGTCCAGGACATGATAAAATCAAAAAAGGCGTTCAATACAGGATCAACTGGACTTTATTAGTAACAAATAAAGTCCAGTTGATCCTGTATTGAACGCCTTTTTTGATTTGAGCATGAATTACTATATCATTACTGTTTATGTATTGATTTGATGAATGTAATTTTGATTATGCTTTTTCTGTAATGGATATCACACAGACGTGAGCAAACAAGACAACTTACATATTACAACATATGTTTCACATAGTGGTGCTGATACTGTATAGCTCACGTCGATTTAGAAAACCTCTCTTTTAAACAGAATAAATGACATTATGTATCATTAACCATTTTGTTTGTGCACTTTTTGTATTGACTAGAAAATATTCTGCCAAACTCAAAGTAGTTGTAAGGTAAAAAAGGTCTATACAGTATAAAGACAACCATTCGTACTATTATCTTAAAAGATAAATGTCTGCAGAATGCACCTCAAAGTTCTTAGATTCATAGAGTAGCTGTTATTTATATAATTTGTGTTGAAACACTGTACAAGAGTTGAAAATTTTGAATAACACTTGTCAGCCATCATTGTACTTTTATTTAAAAAATATGTTTTGAGGTAGTTCTGCACAGAGCTTCTATAAAATGAACTGAAACACACATTTACACATTTAGTCTGGATTAATAAGGAAAATCAAGGCATTGCTCTCTGGAACCGCTCAGATCTGGTTGATCCAGGGATCAAATGTAGCTTAAAAAACAGGGATCTAAGATCATTTTGACAAAATTTGCTTCAATCCTCAGACTGATGTGATGAGTCACATACATTTACAATAAGAATACATAGCTAGTGTGTGTTTAAAAACACACCCAAAATATATTTATATGTACACACACAAATTAAAAATTAAATATAAATCACCAAACACCAAATAATTCACAATGTCTGCGTAGGTCACAGCTGGTAAGGTCTTCTCATCTTCTGACATGTTGGACAGCCGGTATGGGTCTTAGCTGCCAATTATCTGTATTTTATCCAAATGACGTTCCTTTGCTGCAGGCTGAAGCTGGTCCACATACTCTCCTGCAGCTTCTGTCTTCTTTACAGAGGTTTGTTTTACAGACAACAAGGTCAAATCAGAAATAAAACCGGAGCTCCAACTTCAACTACTGTGTGTTTACAGCGCAAATGTCTCCAACATGGCGGTGCTTCCGGTATTGCGCAATCCGTGAAAGGGGTCTATTGCGTTTGTAGGCGTAGTCATAAATGATAGTTTGAAAGCATTTTTGTACAAATAAATCCGTATAGAGCTAGGATTAAGTCTGCCCGTGGTGATTTTATTTTGTAAATACGGAAGTTGTGCTCGTTCTTTTTCCTGTTGGTGCGACGTAATCTTCAAAAGTGACTCCGCACAGCTCCGGCGTCCGGCAGAAATAGAAAAATTTCTAATTTTGACGGACTGCCGTCCGCTCTCCGCTGCTCGCCGCCGCCGTGCGGAGCCAGTGTAAATTCTGTCATTGATTATAATGGGTGCGTATTTGCTGCGGAGGTCGGACCGGAGCGGGGCGGAGCCGTAACGCGTGTAGTAGATGCTCACCGCCCTTCATCAGTGGGAACAGCTGAGAATTAGGACCCACCCCCTAAATGAATCCTCTTCTCTAATTGGTCCGGCACCGTCCGGCCGGAGTTCGCACACATTTAAAGAAGCCCTGAGCTGCTCCGGCACCTCGGACTGATGAAGTTTTTTTATTTTTTGAATGTCCAGAGAACCAGACTAGATGTTTCTACCTGGATTATTGAGCAGCATCAGGGTTGTTTAAGATTCTCAAGACTTGATTTTGTGATGAAACTACAAATTTCATTTTTAAGGCTTTTCTTGTATACTTTTTATACATTAGAATAAATTATTCATTAAATGATGCAGTCGAGCTGAAATCAGTACATCCCACATTCAGAGGCAGATATACACTTCAATGGGTAAAATACAGATTAAGCTTTTTATAGAAATCTTTAGTATCTACATGTATTATTAAATTATCTAAGATGAAGACAACCAAAATAATAACCACCCATCAGCTGAGGTAAATTGGAATTTATATTTTTATTAAAACATCAAACAGAACTTTTCAATGCTTTGATTTTTATATCAACAAAAGAAAGTCTAAAGACGAGAAGTTTCTTTTTTTATTTTTATGAAATTCTTGTAAATGGTTTTGTTTTTTTCCAACCGTCAGTATTTTCACTGTCGCGCGTTTTTATTTTAAATGAAAATCTAGCCAAGAGCTGTAAGAATTGCGCTCACGTGACGGCAAATTTGAACCAAAATCAGAGCTGACTTCCTCCACGGAGGGGTCTTTATAAAGCTGCTGCTTGTGTTTCAGCTTCATTCAGTCTTCAACGTGTCTAGTGAGAAGAGCTTTTGAAGCCCAGTCATGGCCAGAACCAAGCAGACCGCCCGTAAATCCACCGGAGGAAAAGCTCCCAGGAAGCAGCTCGCCACCAAGGCTAACCGCAAAATTGCGGACACGGCGGCAGTGCAGAAAACTGGCGGAAACTGCGCAAATACAGTAGGCTTAAAAATAATACTTATTTAGAAAGCCATTTAAAACAACCACAGCTGCAACAAAGTGCTGTACACATGAAATCAAGAACATTTTAACACATTTTATTTTTATTTCACATTTTTATTAATATGATGCGTTCGTAAAGTCGGATTGCCGTAAGTGGAGACCGCCGTAAGTCGAGGACCACCTGTATTTTTTTTATATTTTGTTTGCTAGTCAAGTTTTCTTTCAAAAATAAAATGCATAAAGCTGAGCTCAAGTGAACACCATGAGTAACTGCAAAGGAGGAAGCTTTGATCTTTTTTAGACTTTTAGTGACAGGTTTAAGTCGTTTCAAATGTATAATTTAGTTTAAAGTAGAGCATTCTTTGAAGAATCCAAATGTCTTTATTTAAAGAATGTGTTCAAGATGGTTTAGAGACATGAGCGTCAACATCTGAAGACAAACAGGAGTTTGACAGTATTCTCTGCACATCTGTGAGCTGCCAACTGCTAAGAGTTGTCCACCAGATGTCCTCATCAGCCAAGTCATTACTGCATCAAACGTTGAAAGGCAGACATTAACGTGTACATTTTACCCTCAGTTAATCAAACCACTGACATTTGTTAACATTGACATGTCTACAAAACTTGACAATTGTAGATTAGGATGAGCTCGTTCAGTTGTCTGTGGTGGCTCTTAAAAGAGCCGCTGTGGTGTCAGGTCCGGGTCGGTCAAGCCCTCTCCCCTCGGATCCTGCGGGCCAGCTGGATGTCTTTGGGCATGATGATGCGTGGATGGCGCACAGGTTGGTGTCCTCGAACAGACCCACCAGGTAAGCCTCGCTGGCCTCCTGCAGAGCCATGACGGCCGAGCTCTGGAAGCGCAGGTCGGTCTTGAAGTCCTGAGCGATCTCGCGGACCGGACGCTGGAAGGGCAGCTTCCTGATCAGCAGCTCGGTGGACTTCTGGTAGCGGCGGATCTCCCTCAGAGCGACGGTGCCGGGCCTGTAGCGGTGAGGCTTCTTCACTCCGCCGGTTGCCGGGGCGCTCTTCCGGGCAGCCTTGGTGGCGAGCTGCTTCCTGGGAGCTTTGCCTCCGGTGGATTTACGGGCGGTCTGCTTGGTTCTGGCCATGACTGGGCTTCAAAAGCTCTTCTCACTAGACACGTTGAAGACTGAATGAAGCTGAAACACAAGCAGCAGCTTTATAAAGACCCCTCCGTGGAGGAAGTCAGCTCTGATTGGTTCAAATTTGCCGTCACGTGAGCGCAATTCTTACAGCTCTTGGCTAGATTTTCATTTAAAATAAAAACGCGCGACAGTGAAAATACTGACGGTTGGAAAAAAACAAAACCATTTACAAGAATTTCATAAAAATAAAAAAAGAAACTTCTCGTCTTTAGACTTTTTTTTGTTGATATAAAAATCAAAGCATTGAAAAGTTCTGTTTGATGTTTTAATAAAAATTCCAATTTACCTCAGCTGATGGGTGGTTATTATTTTGGTTGTCTTCATCTTAGATAATTTAATAATACATGTAGATACTAAAGATTTCTATAAAAAGCTTAATCTGTATTTTACCCATTGAAGTGTATATCTGCCTCTGAATGTGGGATGTACTGATTTCAGCTCGACTGCATCATTTAATGAATAATTTATTCTAATGTATAAAAAGTATACAAGAAAAGCCTTAAAAATGAAATTTATAGTTTCATCACAAAATCAAGTCTTGAGAATCTTAAACAACCCTGATGCTGCTCAATAATCCAGGTAGAAACATCTAAAGTGACAATTGACAATTGTAGATTAGGATGAGCTCGTTCAGTTGTCTGTGGTGGCTCTTAAAAGAGCCGCTGTGGTGTCAGGTCCGGGTCGGTCAAGCCCTCATGTTTCTCATGTTTTTTTGCTTTGTTTTGTTTTTTGAATGTCCAGAGGACCAGACTTAGCTTTTTTGGATCTAAAGTCTGGTTCTCTGGACATTCAAAAAATAAAAAAACTTCATCAGTCCGAGGTGCTGTATTCAACTCAGTCTTACTGTACATTAAAGTTTTAGTAAGAGTAAAGGAAACAAAAAAATGTTTTTCAATTTTGTGAGTTTGAAGAATCACAACTAAAAATCACTAAAACTAATCGATGTTATTTCAACACAACGGAGGACGGAGCTCGATGAGAGAGGTGTGTGGCTCTTAAGAGCCGTTGTGGTTCTGTGTGAGGGGGCTCGGGTTTGGACTTGGCGGGTTTCTCGGTCTTCTTGGGCAGCAGCACCGCCTGGATGTTGGGCAGAACTCCTCCCTGAGCGATGGTCACTCCTCCCATCAGCTTGTTCAGCTCCTCGTCGTTGCGGACGGCCAGCTGCAGGTGTCGGGGGATGATCCTGCTCTTCTTGTTGTCCCGGCCAGCTCCAGGATCTCAGCCGTCAGGTACTCCAGGACGGCAGCCAGGTACACCGGAGCGCCGGCACCGACCCGGTGCGCGTAGTTCCCTTTCCGCAGCAGTGAACACGGCCCACTGGGAACTGGAGTCCGGCTCGGGACGAGCGTGTCTTGGCCTTGGCTCTGGCCTTACCGCCGGTTTTGCCTCTTCCGCTCATGGTTCAATAATCTTCTCTGGTCTGACAGAAAATGAAATGATGCCGGAGCAGCTCAGGGCTTCTTTAAATGTGTGCGAATTCCGGCCGTACGGTGCCGGACCAATTAGAGAAGAGGATTCATTTAGGGGGTGGGTCCTAATTCTCAGCTGTTCCCACTGATGAAGAATAAGTTCACAGAACTCAAAAGTTTTTTTGTAACAGATTACATAATAAAAATTGAGTGATGTTTTTAAAAATTTTAAGTTTACACAAACTAAAAATTGCATGTGCAGTTGTCTTAAATTATCTCAACATTAACTTATAAATTTTGATTTTTCTCAACTTATAATTAGGGAGTACTTCACATAAAATTTTCAATTATTGAGCAGTAACAAACTGATTACTTAACTGATTACTGATTATTTCACTGACTGTGCGTTTTTTAAAAGCATTTTTAGATGTGGCAGATGCTTTTATCATTACAGTGAAATGAAACCGTAAACACATTTGTTAGAAAAAAATGTCTATGCAATACAATGATCAATATAGCCATGTCAACAGTGTTTTATAATGTTACACACGTAAAAAAAAACAACAACAGAGAAACACCTGTTATGAAGCTATTTCTGATGTGCATGAGAATGCTCCAGCATCCACCATTCGATCTGCTCCAGTTTACCTTATCTTCTGGGATGAAGTCTTCATTTCTGCACATTAGATAATTGTTCTATTTTTTTTTTAAATTAGCAAATGAGTACCTGGATAACAGAGTTGATTGTGCTTGTAGCCCGACTGATTAAAATGTTAATTTAAATGAAACAGTTTGGTTAAAATCATAACAGGTGACAAAATAAGTGTTAATTGTGCAAAAATAAATTATCAAACAATTTTATATAAAATATGTAAAATGTAAAACAAGCTTTAATAAAGTACTTTACTACAATTTACAGCTGAAGCACCATCACCATCATCACAACAACACAAATTGTGATGACATTTTAATCTGCACAAACATTTTCAACCAGAGCTCAAAATGTTTAACTGTCAAAGAAATGTGCAACGAAATAAACTAATATCCCTCTACAGGCACATTTTGAGAGAGGACGCTTCACAAAGACACAGTCAGGCCGTGTGAGACTGAAGGAGGTTCCAACCATTTGTTCATCATCCAGAATCAAATGAAAAGTCCAGCAGAACTTCCACTGACCAGTGATCACACATTGTTCTAAAGTTCCTGTTTTTACTTTTCTACATTCACCTTATAATCTTGCTGTTTTTGCACTTGCTGTTTTTGCAATCTTATTTTAATTTGATTTAAAAAAAACCTGTATGTCTCTTTTATAACTGTCTATTGTTGTCACTGTTGTCATCATTCTTTGTTAAAATCAGCTCTGTCTTGTAAATAAGTCCTCACGGCTCAATGGGATTAACCTGTATAAATAAAGGTTGAATGAAAAAAGTAAACTTTGGTACGAAAGGTGTTAAATAATACACGTCACATTTTTTATTGAACAATAATCTTCATGCTAACAGTACCATTGTAATTTCAGAGATTGAGGAAAAATAGAAGTGAGGTGAGTGAGATGAGGGAAAGATGAAAATGTAGCCTCAGAGGACAGGGATGATGATCCAGGATCGACAGGACCAGGAGGAGGTATCAACAGGACCAGGAGGAGGTATCAACAGGACCAGGAGGATGGATCAACAGGCGATGCAATCAGGGAACAGAGATGAAAAACCTGAGGGAACAATTACAACACAAAAAAATTACAAAAGCAGGATAGAAGAACTTCAGACATGAAAATTAACACAGTCCTGTGAAGAAAAATGTTAATGGAAAATAAATACTGACATTTTTTTTTTTACTAAGGATCAAATGAAGAAGAATAACTTCCCAGTTCCATCTGAACAACTTGACCCATAACTAATAATATAAAACTATAATGTAAATTAACAGTTCTGCAGTAAATACCAACTTTGTGAAGGTTATGGTTTTAAAGTAATTTTATTCAAACATCTTGATTAAGATATTATTGTTTAAGACAGAAAATTGTACCTTTGTGATACTTTGCAACATTCAAGTCATTCTCCTG
>JBBPBX010047213.1:0-26260 GCA_038048925.1 Garcialebias charrua | reverse complement strand
CTGATGCTAAACATAGTAAGTGGTTATGCTCCACAGGTTGGATGTGATGGGGAGGAGAAAGATAAATTTTGGAAAGATTTGGATGAAGTGATAGAGAGTATTCCCAGGGAGGAAAGAGTGGTGATTGGAGCAGACCTGAATGGACATGTTGGTGAAGGAAACAGAGGGGATGAGGAAGTGATGGGTAGGTTTGGTGTCAAGGAAAGAAACCAGGAAGGACAGATGGTGGTGGATTTTGCCAAGAGAATGGAAATGGCTATAGTCAATACCTATTTCCAAAAGAGGGAGGAACATAGAGTGACCTATAAGAGTGGAGGAAGGAGTACACAGGTCGATTACATTCTGTGTAGAAGAGGAAACCTGAGAGAGATTGGAGACTGTAAGGTTGTAGCAGGGGAGAGCGTGGCCAGACAGCATCGGATGGTTGTGTGTAGAATGACTGTTGTTGCGAAGAAGAGAAAAAGAGTAAAACCAGAGAAGAAGACCAAATGGTGGAAGCTAAAGAAGGAAGAATGTTGTGAGAAATTCAGAGACGAGCTGTTAAAGGCTCTGGGTGGTAAGAAAGAGCTTCCAAGTGACTGGGCTACTACAGCAACAGTAATTAGAGAGACAGGTAGGAAGGTACTTGGTGTGTCATCTGGACAGAGAATGGATGATAAGGAAACCTGGTGGTGGAATAGTGAAGTGCAGGACGCCATTCAAAGAAAGAGATTAGCCAAGAAGAAATATGACTGTGAGAGGACTGAAGAGAGGAGACAGGAATATAAGGAGATGGGACATAGAGCAAAGAGGGAAGTAGCTAAGGCAAAGCAGAGGGCGTACAATGAGTTATATGGGAGACTGGACACTAAAGAGGGCGAGAAGGACTTGTACCGATTGGCAAGACAGAGGGATCAGGCTGGAAAGGATGTGCAGCAGGTTAGGCTTATTAAAGATGGGAATGGGAATGTTCTAACAAGTGAGGAGAGTGTGATGGGAAGATGGAAGGATTACTTTGAGGAGCTAATGAATGAAGAGAATGAAAGAGAAAGAAGAGTGGAGGTAATAGAAACTGTGGACCAGGAAGTGGGAAAGATTAGTGAGGGTGAAGTCCGGAAAGCTCTGAAAAGAATGAAGAAGGGGAAGGCAGTAGGACCTGATGACATACCAGTGGAGGTTTGGAAATGTCTTGGAGAGATGGCAGTGAGGTTTTTGACTCAAATATTTAATGGAATATTTGAGGGTGAGAAAATGCCTGAAGAATGGAGAAGAAGTGTGCTGGTTCCCATTTTTAAGAACAAGGGTGATGTACAGAGTTGTAGCAACTACAGGGGAATTAAGTTGATGAGCCACACAATGAAGATCTGGGAGAGAGTTGTGGAAGGAAGGCTTAGACAAGAGGTGACTATCTGTGAGCAGCAGTATGGTTTCATGCCAAGAAAGAGCACCACAGATGCCATCTTTGCTTTGAGGATGTTGATAGAGAAGTACAGAGAGGGTCAGAAAGAACTCCATTGTGTGTTTGTGGATTTAGAAAAAGCATATGACAGGGTGCCAAGAGAAGAGGTGTGGTATTGCATGAGGAAATCTGGAGTGGCAGAAAAGTATGTTAGACTGGTACAGGACATGTATGAGGACAGCAGGACAGTGGTGAGATGTGCTGTAGGAGTGACAGATAGCTTCAAGGTGGAGGTGGGATTGCATCAAGGATCGGCTCTGAGCCCCTTCTTGTTTGCTCTGGTGATGGACCGACTAACAGATGAGGTCAGGCAGGAATCCCCATGGACTATGATGTTTGCAGATGACATTGTGATCTGTGGTGAGAATAGGGAACAGGTGGAAGAGAACTTGGAGAGGTGGAGGTATGCACTTGAAAGAAGAGGAATGAAAGTCAGCCGTAGTAAGACAGAGTACATGTGTGTGAATGAGAGGGAGGCCAGTGGAACAGTGAGGCTACAAGGAGCAGAGGTCACAAAGGTGCAGGACTTCAAGTACTTGGGGTCCACTGTCCAGGAAAATGGGGAATGTGGTAAAGAGGTGAAAAAGAGAGTCCAGGCAGGATGGAGTGGATGGAGAAAAGTTTCAGGAGTGATTTGTGACAAAAAGGTGTCAGCAAAGGTCAAAGGAAAAGTTTACAAGACAGTGGTGAGACCAGCTATGTTGTATGGTCTGGAGACAGTGTCATTGACAAAAAGACAGGAGAAAGAACTGGAAGTGGCAGAAATGAAGATGCTGAGGTTCTCCTTAGGAGTGACAAGGATGGATAAGATCAGGAATGAGATCATCAGAGGTACAGCACATGTTAAACAACTGGGAGATAAAGTTAGGGAGGCCAGACTGAGATGGTTTGGACATGTCCAGAGGAGGGACAGTGGGTATATTGGTAGAAGGATGTTAGAAATGCAGCTGCCAGGAAAAAGACAAAGAGGGAGACCAAAGAGGAGATATATGGATGCAGTTAGAGAGGACATGGAGGTAGTTGGAGTGAGGACAGAGGATGCAGAGGACAGAGTGAGGTGGAGGAGGATGACTCGCTGTGGCGACCCCTGAAAAGGGAAAAGCCGAAAGAAGAAGAAGAAGAAGTTTTTGCATAGTAGTAGTATGAAAGTATGAAAAGTTACACCAACACTAAAACACTAAACATTTAATAAACATAAGCATAAAATGAAATAACAAAAGTGTACTACTGTCCTGAGTTTTTTGCATAGTAGTATATGGCCGTTTTACCTCCAGTTAAACTAAGCTGTTCAAGAGGAGAAATATAATTTCTGAATGACTAAATGTGTGTTTTTTGATCAGCATGTGAAAATGTTCCTCGGAGACCCTCGCATAAACCAGACACCATGTGACTGGGGATTTCACAGCCAGTGTCTTGAGGGATTAAAGAGGTTTCAGAGTTGGGACCTGAGCACAGGCTTCAATGATGAGGACACATCTGAGTGCAGAAATGGTTTTGTTCTTTTAGAAAATTTGACGTGGCTTCCTTTTTAACAGTCGAGAAAAGTTGTGAAAGAGCATTGTGGTGTTTTTTACCACTGTAACGTTTCATCATCGACAACACACACAGGTCTGTGTGTGAATATCTCTATGTGCTAGAAAGATAAAAAAAGATCCTTTGATCGCTAAATTGTTTTTAAACTTGCCTTAAAAGTCTGATGGACTGGTGACCTGTCCTAGGTGTACCCCCACATAGACAGATTTAGATTTAGAGCCTCTAGACAGGACATGTGGGGGATGGAAAATAGATGGGCGTTAAACCTAAAGCTAAAGGATTTGGCAATTTTAAAGTTTTCTAGAAAAGTTATGAACAAATAATATTTTACTAATTGTAAATAGCTTGTTAAACGACCTCAGTTTGAAGAGATCATTTTAAGTCTGACAGGACTGGAGAGCTAGCGGCTAGCCCAAATGCAGCTAAGACCAAAGTGGATTACCACTATCTTTAAACAACCCTAATCTAAAACAAGTGGTACCAGTTTGGGTTAATGCTACTTTAGACCTGTACACAAACATCAATTGGTCGGGGCAGCGTAGTGGTAATGGCAGTCGTCCCCAGATCGGAAGGTTGGCGGTTCGAATCCCGGTTCCCCACACCATGTGTTGTTGTGTCCTTGGGCAAGACACTTAACCCCGAGTTGCTCCCGGTAGGACTGGAAAGCACCTTGCATGGTAGTCTGCCGCTACCGGTGTATGAATGTGTGTAGCATTCAATGTGTGTTTGAGATTTTCACTAATGAAAAGTGCTTTATAAATTGAATTCATTATTATTATTATTATTACATGATTATTTACCTAGAATTATTTGGTTAATTCAAGCACAGAAAGCAGCAGCGGTTAGCTGTATCACTTCCAATAGAGCCTGGGCTAAGCTTGGGATTTGGCCGGAGTTTCAGGCTTCAGGTGCAACCTATATATGGATTTTTCCAATTCTTTGGCAATAATTGGACAATGCGACCTATACTCTGGTGTGACCTATAGTCCTAAAAATACGGTAATCAGTTGTAAATATCCATCTAGTGATTACGTTCTGTAAGTTTGATCAAAATCTGTCCTGTGGTTCTTGACCTATTTTGCTAACAAACACCGAGCTAACAGCGAAGTAGCTAGTTCATACCTCCAGAGCAGGAGGCCGGGCTGCGACAGACTGAGTCCGTCCAGAGGAGGCTCTCGTCGGACACATGAGGTGGGAACGGTTGGTGTACCCTAGCGGACAAAGGTGGTACTGCACCCCTAGCGGCCGAAAGTGGTACTGCACCATTTTTGCCAAAATGGAAAAACGGTCATATCTGAGCCAAAAATTGGTCTAAAAATATGGGGGAAAATCCATAAACAAGTCTCACCTCTCTATAAGTCGCAGGGCATGCAAATTAGGCAAAAAGGTGCGACTTTTAGTCCGAAAAATACGGTAAATGTTTATGTTACTCTAGGATGTTTTAGGCCACGTATAAATTATTTTAACACGTGGTAACACATGTTTAGATTAACACTTTTAAAAAGATTACTCTTGGTTCTTTTTAACAAAAGTTAAATAAAGCAGGCTTTAATGTTTACACAAGAAATAAATAAGGCCTTGTTTTCCCTTGTATGGTAACTATTGTGGAACATTTTGGTTTGTGTTGGAAACCGTTGAGTCACGCTCCGTTAAGTTCTTTTTGATCCTCCTCCTCCCAGTTTTTTCTCCGGTGCCTTTCAGGGCAGCGAGATCACAGATGTCTCTGTCCTGATCTGAAGGCGTTCGAGAGCCGACCACGCTGACTACTCTGACCACTAATGGGTGTCGTGTGCGGCTGAGGCTGCTCCCGTCTCCACGGAGACCGCTCCCAGTAGACGAAGGCAGAGTAGAGCTGCGGCGATTGATCGGCCTCCTGTTGAACACCCAGAGCTGTGCGGCTGCTCGTTAATTTCCTCTGTTTGGACGACGGACCATAAAAAAAGATCAACCGGCAGGTAATGTCATACCTGCCTCCAGGAAAGATTGCAGAGATTTATGGTTCTGAGAAGGTTGGTGGACAGATGGCACAGCTTTCCATAATTTAAAGTCACGATGTGAAGTTCAAAATGACTAATTTCGTCATCGTAAAACAGATTTATATAAAATAAAAGAATTGACACAAATTCTTATGAGCTGTACCGATTAAAAGAGTTGTATATAAGCTTTATGAACAATTTGTAACAAGTTTTAGATTGTCACCAGCTAAAACTAAAACACCTGCTGTTTGTTCAGGCGGTACATTGTGGTACAGAAAAGTGTTCCTGTTCAACTTTACAGACTAATTAGTCTTAATGAAATTTTATTCATTCTTATTTCTGTGTGCTCTCAGTCATATCAGAGTTATGAACTTTAATCAGTGATTCAGTTCAACATTTGAACTCGTAGTAAAATCAGTAACATCAAGAAAATCCAGTTTTTGTTCTTTGTGTGTACTGTAGTCAGAAAGGTTCAAGCTGATTATTTTAGTAAAGAATGAAAACTCACTTTTAAGACGAGTAATAGGCTTTAACATGATCTCTACTGTCTGTCGTATCAACTAGAGATGTTCCGATCAATCAGCCATTGAGCGTGATCGTCCGATACCGATCAATGCCGTTCAGTGCCGATCACAAAAACGGATCACCTTTGCAGCCTGCAGAGGTCCGGTGGTTTATATATTTAAGAATATTTTAAGATTTATTTGACATTCTGTACTATCGAGCCTGTTGAGAGCCTAAATGTTAAACATTCTGTCAATGACAGCAGGTACAGTTGAAAACAGAAGTTTACATACACTATTTAAAAAGATGTGCATTTTTTTTTCCACACTGACGTGAACTCCGAATAAACTTTTCCTGTTTTAGGTCAATTAGGATTACCAATTTTTTTTTCTATTTACGAAATGCCAGAATAATGAGAGTGAACATTTTTAAGACAATTTTTTATTACTTTCTTCAAAGTCAAAAGTTTAAACACACTTCATTAGTATTTGGTACCATTGCCCTTAAACTGTATGACTTGGGTCAAATGTTTTGCACATCCTTCCACGAGCTTCTTACAATAGTTGACAGAGAGTTTTGTCCCATTCCTCCTGACAGAACTGGTGGAACTGGGCCATGTTTGTAGGGTGCCTTGCTCGCACATGCTTTTTCAGATTTGCCCATAAAATTTCAATAGGACTGAGATCAGGGCTTTGTGATGGTCACTCCAAAACATTGACTTTGTTCTCTTTGAGCCACTTTGTAACCAGTTTGGCAGTACGCTTCTGGTCATTGTCCTTTTGAAGACCCATTTGTGCCTAAGCTTCAACTTCCTGGTTGTCTTGAGATGTTGCTTCAGTACAATGTTCTTTCTTCTTGATGCAATCTATTTTGTGGTGCACTAGTCCTCCCTGCAGCAAAACAATCCCACAACATAATGCTGCCACCCCCATGTTTCACAGTCGGGATGGTGTTCTGGGGCTTTTTCCTCCAAACGTAACGATGGTCATTATGGCCAAACAATTCAGTTTTAGTTTCTTCAGACCACAGGACATGTCTCCAGAAATGAAGGTCCCTGTGTGCTTTTGCAAACATTAATCTGGCTTTTGTATGTTTCCTATGAAGTACCGTAATGGCTTCTTCCTGCAGAGTGGCCTTTCAGACCATGTCGATACAGTTTCACTGTGGATAATAACACACTCTTACCAGCCAGAGAGCACAGGGGGGTCGCATAATTCATCTGCTCAGAGGTTAGAGGTTGTAAAAATATCCATTTGTCCGTGTAACAACTTTAGAAAATATATTTTTGTTTTTAATTATGCTTGAAATTTCACCAAATCCTGATCAACACTGAAGAACCCTCATGTTGGTTATGCTTTAAAAGTTTTCTTTAGCTATTATGTTAAAAACTAAAACCTGTACTGTCACTTGTCAGTCCTTCTCTCAGCTTTCGCTGCCTGAGTGAGAAGAGGTAGGACATTTTTGTAGCTCTTGGTTAAGCTCACGTTTTATTCAATATACAACATAAACATAACCACATAGAGCTGTCATTTATAACCCGGAGCCCGACCCGAATCCGAGCCGGGCCATGTGCTTAGTGTGGTCCTGGCCGGTCACAGGCTTTGATGCGGTTTTATGAATCATAGCACAAAGAAAACTAAATAAAAATGCACAATATAAAATTGTGTTAATCTACTTTTTGAGGAGGAGGCACGTACAACCGGCTGGTTATTAAAAAAAGTTGTGCTAAGCTCAGATGGACAACCTGTCACCAGCTGCGCACGTCCACTGAACCACCTGTTAGAAACGGACTGTCCCCCGCCTCTCGCACAGTGACTGCTGGACATGGGCACCAGTGACCCCTGACCCGAAAAGAAAGAAGCGGGTGAGGATGGATGGATATATTTATTTACTTCCTACCTAATCTCCGGCCGCGCGTGTCTCCTTGGCTGTGTAGACGAACTTTGTGACCTCCAAGTTGATTCTGTATCCAAAAAATATTTCCAAGGAAACAGATACAAAAAGATTTGGACTGCCAAAGGTCCTTGCACCAAGACTGTCCAAACACACTGATGAGGGTTATTCTTCCATTCAGCACTACTTCCTGTCTGAGGCAGCCTTCAGCCTCTTGTGTCAGTAAAAACAAAAGCTGCAACAGACTTGATGTCCATCAAGACTTTACGTTGTCTGTGACAAACACCTGACATCAAACCCTGGTCACAAACATCAAGCCCAGTGTGACCAACACACTGACAGAGACACAATGTACTGCTCATTTGAAGTTATTGATGGGTTTCTGTTTTAATAATATGCACAATGTATAAACACACACTCATACATTTTATATACATAGATATAGACATATCTTGTTTTTACACAAACTTTGCTGTTTTAATTTTATTTTCCAGCCTGCTGTGCCATCTGTAATTATTTTTTGTCATTAAAGTTGTGGCAGGAATAAACTTTGGTCTTGGTTCTAGGGCTAGCCATTACCTCATTATTCAGATCAGAATTAAATATTTTTCCAAACCGAGATGTCTGATATATGCACTACTACTCAGTTTTACTGACTGTACACTACTCCAAATGAAAGATTGAGCAGATTTTATCTGACCCAAATTCTTAGCATTTAATATTAACGAGTTCTCTCTTTTTAGGATTTAAACTTGAACTTGTGTGTGACCAAACGAGATGTAACTTGACAAGAAACGTTATTTATGTTGATTCACCAGAAGATGAACCATTTAATAACAGAATCATTAAATTACATCACAAAATGTACATGGATTGAGTGATCGATCAGTTTCCTATAAATTTACTTCAGCAGATGAAATCACGCTTCCGTAACTTCTAGGTACAACAGAACACAAGTTATGGATCTTTGTATAACTTATCTCTGCAGGCACATTAACTTAGAGTTTACTGGCTTAGGAGATAAAAGAAAGTTTCATGAAAGAGTTTAGGAGGAAGATGGAAGATAATAATAATAATAATAATAAATTCAATTTATACCACACTTTTCATTAATAAAAATCTCAAAGTGCTAAGTGGAAGATGAAAAGAAAATGGAGGGGAACTGAGAAGGGTAATATCTTGATGTGTATAACCAGGAAACATGGCAGTTCCTCGGCGGCTTCCGCTCGACTTCGGTCGAATGGACATCAACGTTTTACCTGTGCGAAGATTCTTGGTCTCTGCCTCGGTAAACTTATCCCAACCTTACGTGCATGAACTGTCCGTTCTGCTACGGTTTACAGGCGACCGGCGTCCATTTTGCAGTGGCTCGCTAAAGACTGCTTCCACCTCACTGGGGTAACAGCCTCAGTTCCGGTTTGGCTTTTCAAGATAAAAGATTCTTTGAAGGAATTTTCACTAAAGTGAAGCTTTTTACAGCTCGAAATGGATTTATAACTGGCATGTTATAAATCTTTAACTGAATGACGTGTCCTTAGCGTTCAACAGACGTTCAATCAGCTCTTTGGGGAACCTCATGGTTTGAGTTCCTCAGCAGACTCTAGCTTCAGACAGGAAGTGGAACCTTAAAAAAGGAATTTGACCCAGTTAAATCCACCCCGCTCATTGGCTGTTCACCAAATGAAGGAGTGACTTTGCTCAGGTTAGAGAGCTGAAAATCTGAAGGTTACTTCAAGATAGGAGAGGAAGATTGTGTTTAGAACGGACAGAAACCAGTCGCCAGTTATACAAATAACTTGATTAGACTTTGATTCATGTGTTAAAGGTTCAGTCTGCAGTTTCTGTAGAACAGCAGCACTTGGAAAAAATTTCAACAAGCAAAGCATTCTGATCCCTCCCCCTCAGAGCCATATATGGCTCTGCCCCCTTGTGGTCTGTTGAAATTTGAATTCAAGCTCTGTTTTTATTGGCTGATTCAAATTCAAGCTCGGTTTTTATTGGCTGGTTACAAACTTTGTTTTTATTGGCTGGAAAATGGCGGGTCACTTTTTCTTTTTAGAAATGCTTATTTACCACCTGGAGAAGCAAGGGGACAATATTTTTTTTAGTTTTTTCAGAGATTACCTCTCTAACATCAATCTAGTGACAGAGTGAAGAAATATGTTAAAATATATATTGTTTGAAAAGTTACAGACTACATTACAATCTTACATACCCCAGCTTTAACATTTCTAAAACAAAATCTGGAAAGTACAACTTGACATATTTTCAACTTTGCCATAGTTCTTTGATTCATCATATATCAAGAATTCATCAGCATATTAAAAATAACACTGCTCATACGAATAACACAAGGTTATGCTTTGACTATATCTGAATCAAACAAAGTAAAAGTAAAGCGAGTCTCTTATGACTTATTTGTGTTCTCAGTCAAACTAATAAAATAAAGTCAGTGTTCTGTGTTTCACTGAAAGTTCAGTGAAAAACGTTTCAGAGAAAAATGTATCACGACCAACATTTTGAATTAAACAGAGTCTTTGATTTCCATCCATCCATCCATCCATTTTCTTCCGCTTATCCTTGGTCGGGTCGCGGGGGTAGCAGCCTAAGTAGGGAGGCCCAGACTTCCCTCTCCCCAGCCACTTGGAGCAGCTCCTCTGGGGGAATCCCAAGGCGTTCCCAGGCCAGCCGAGAAACATAGTCCCTCCAGCGTGTCCTGGGTCTTCCTCTGGGTCTCCTCCCGGTGGGACATGCCCGGAACACCTCACCAGGGAGGCGTCCAGGAGGCATCCTAACCAGATGCCCGAGCCACCTCAACTGGCTCCTCTCGATGTGGAGAAGCAGCGGCTCTACTCCGAGTCCCTCCCGGATGACTGAGCTTCTCACCCTATCTCTAAGGGAGAGTCCAGCCACCCTGCGGAGAAAACTCATTTCAGCCGCTTGTATCCGAGATCTTGTTCTTTCGGTCATAACCCAAAGCTCATGACCATAGATGAGGGTGGGAACGTAGATCGATCGGTAAATTGAGAGCTTTGCCTTTTGACTCAGCTCTCTCTTCACCACGACAGACCGGTACAGCGCCCGCTTCACTGCGGACGCTGCACCTATCCGCCTATCGATCTCACGCTCCAGTTTTCCCTCATTCGTGAACAAGATCCCGAGATACTTAAACTCCTCCACTTGGGGCAGGACCTCCTCCCCGACCCGGAGAGGGCATGCTACCCTTTTCCGGCTCAAGACCATGGCCTCGGATTTGGAGGAACTGATCCTCATCCCGGCCGCATCACATTCAGCTGCAAACCGCTCCAGCGAAAGCTGTAGATCACGAGCTGATGAAGCCAATAGGACCACATCATCTGCAAAAAACAGAGAAGCGATTCTAAGGCCACCAAAACGGATCCTCTCAACACCTTGGCTGCGCCTAGAAATTCTGTCCATAAAAGTTATAAACAGAATCGGTGACAAAGGGCAACCTTGGCGGAGTCCAACTCTCACCGGAAACGAGCCTGACTTACTGCCGGCAATGCGGACCAAGCTCTGACACCGGTCGTACAGGGACCTAACAGCCCATATCAATGGGCCTGGTACCCCATACTCCCGGAGTACCCGCCACAGAACCCCCCGAGGGACGCGGTCGAATGCCTTTTCCAAGTCTACAAAGCACATGTAAACTGGTTGGGCAAACTCCCACGCACCCTCCAGGACCCTGTTGAGGGTGTAGAGCTGGTCTAGTGTTCCACGACCAGGACGAAAACCACACTGCTCCTCCTGAATCCGAGGTTCGACTATCCGACGGACCCTCCTCTCCAGAACCCCTGAATAGACCTTACCAGGGAGGCTTAAGAGTGTGATCCCTCTATAGTTGGAACACACCCTACGGTCCCCCTTTTTGAATAGGGGAACCACCACCCCAGTCTGCCAATCCAAGGGAACTGCCCCCGATGTCCACGCGATATTGCAGAGTCGCGTAAGCCAACACAACCCCACAACATCCAGAGCCCTAAGGAACTCAGGACGAATCTCATCCACCCCCGGAGCCTTGCCACCGCGGAGCTTTTTAACCACCTCGGCGACCTCAGCACCAGAGATTGGAGAGCCCGACCCAAAGTCCCCAGGCTCCGCTTCCTCAGTGGAAGACGTGCCAGTAGGATTGAGGAGGTCTTCGAAGTATTCCGCCCACCGACTCACAACATCCCGAGTTGAGGTCAACAGCACGCCATCCCCACCATAAATGGTGTTGGTCGCGTACCGCTTTCCCCCCCTGAGACGCCGGATGGTGGACCAGAATCGCCTCGAAGCCGTACGGAAGTCATTCTCCATGGCCTCTCCGAACTCCTCCCACGCCCGAGTTTTTGCCTCAGCAACCACCCGAGCCGCATGCCGCTTGGACTGCCGGTACCTATCTGCTGCTTCCGGGGTCCCACAGGCCAAAAAGGCCCAATAGGACTCCTTCTTCAGCTTGACAGCATCCCTCACCGCCGGTGTCCACCACCGGGTTCGAGGGTTGCCACCACGACAGGCACCAACAACCTTGCGGCCACAACTCCGATAAGCTGCCTCGACAATAGAGGCGCGAAACATGGCCCACTCGGGCTCAATGTCCCCCGCCTCCCTCGGAACGTGTTCAAAGCTCTCCCGGAGGTGGGAGTTAAAGCTCCGTCTTACGGGAGACTCTGCCAGACGTTCCCAGCAGACCCTCACAATACGTTTGGGTCTGCCAGGTCTGACCGGCATCCTCCCCCACCATCGGAGCCAACTCACCACCAGGTAGTGGTCAGTTGACAGCTCCGCCCCTCTCTTCACCCGAGTGTCCAGGACATGCGGCCGCAGATCAGATGAGACGACAACAAAGTCGATCATTGAACTACGACCTAGGGTGTCCTGGTGCCAAGAGCACATATGGACACCCTTATGCCTGAACATGGTGTTCGTTATGGACAATCCATGACGAGCACAGAAGTCCAACAACAGAACACCACTCGGGTTCAGATCAGGGGGGCCGTTCCTCCCAACCACACCCCTCCAGGTCTCACTGTCATTGCCCACGTGAGCGTTGAAGTCCCCCAGCAGAACAAGGGAGTCCCCAGGAGGCGCACCCTCCAATACCCCCTCCAAGGACTCCAAAAAGGGTGGGTAATCTGCGCTGCCGTTCGGCGCATAGGCACAAACAACAGTCAGAGCCCGTCCCCCCACACGTAGGCGAAGGGAGGCTACCCTCTCGTTCACCGGGGTGAACCCCAACGTACAGGCACCAAGATGGGGGGCAACAAGTATGCCCACTCCTGCTCGGCGCCTCTCACCAGGGGCAACTCCAGAGTGGAAGAGTGTCCAACCCCTCTCAAGGAAACTGGTTCCAGAGCCAGAGCCATGCGTTGAGGTGAGTCCGACTATTTCTAGCCGGAACCTCTCAACCTCACACACTAGCTCAGGCTCCTTCCCCACCAGAGAGGTGACATTCCATGTCCCAATGGCCAGCTTCTGTAGCCGAGGATCAGACCGCCAGGGTCCCCGCCCTCGGCCACCACCCATTCCACAATGCACCCGACCCCTTTGGCCCCTCCCACAGGTGGTGAGCCTATGGGAAGGGGGACCCACGTCTCCTCTTCGGGCTGTGCCCGGCCGAGCTCCATGGGTGAAAGCCCGGCCACCAGGCGCTCGCCAACGTGCCCCTCCTCCGGGCCTGGCTCCAGAGTGGGGCCCCGGTGACCCGCGTCCGGGCGAGGGAACATTGTTTCCATTTATATTATTCATCATAAGGGGTCTTGTGGGCTGCGCTTTGTCTCGTCCCTCACCTAGGACCTGTCTGCCTTGGGTGACCCTACTAGGGGCATAAAGCCCCTGACAGCATAGCTCCTAGGATCATTGGGACACTCAAACCCCTCCACCACGGTAAGGTGGCAGCCCAGGGAGGGGTATATATATATATATATATATATATATATATATATATATATATATATATATATATATATATATATATATATATATATATATATTATATATATTGTATTGACTACTACTATATACTACTGTATTGACTGTATTGTATATATAATACTACTGTATTGACATCATTCAGCAGCAAATCCCATCCATCCATCCATCCATCCTTCATCAGCAAATGATGTCAAACATGAACACTTCTGAAAGAGCAGCAGCTACTGCATTGACATCAATCAGCAGCAAACCAGTAGCAAATCACATCCATCAGAAACATGTTGCAACCATAGTGACACCAGTGCCTTGGTGTGCAGTCCATGCCCACGTGCATGAAAAACAAGTCCATGAGCTCTAAGAAAGCTCGAAGCAGCAGAAAAAGAAAAAGAATTCCCTTACTTTGATTGAAGTGTAGGTAGACAGTCTGTATGATGTTTTTCTCAAGTTCAAACCTGGATCACATGGAACTCAACCATGAATGATGGGGAGCATTTGAGGCCAGGTGTGAGTTCAGGTGTTCTGTTGGGGAGGTCAGCTGCATCCACTTCTCTGCTGTTCCCTGGGACTGCCACCTTTCTTTCTCCTGAGGTGAGACCACCTCACCTCAGGCTGTTTGCAGTCACACATTCCTCATACAGCTCATCCATACATGTTTAGCCTGCCAAAAGGTGTTAAAAAATTCATTAGTGACACATAGCCTAGGTTATGTAGTGATAAATAAATGGAAAAACGTGTATTGTTTATATTTATAAATTTAGCATTGTAGTATGTAAACTACATTTTGAAATGTATTTATTAATTACCTATATGAACTGTGATTTTTTTAAAGATGGACAAGGTTGTATGTTTGCATAGTGTAAAGTAAATGTATTTATTTTTATTTTATTTATTAAAATTCATTCATTTCACTAAAACAAAGTCAACAACTCAATAAAAAATAAAAAACATACATTCAAAATAAAATGAAAGGCAGCAGATGAAGAATAATCTTATAATCTCTGCCCCTTTTTTACCCAAATAAACTCACAACAATGATTTATCAAAGAACAAAATTAATTGCATCACCAAATGTAAGATTACATCATCTTAAACAACTCAAATAAATTCTTATGTTATTTTTCATATTCCTTCAAAAAAAAATCACTTTTAGCAATCTCTTAAATTCACAATTATGTACTTATTTGTACGTGTCAGTTGTACACTTTTGTTTATAACTATCAATAATTAAACATGGTTCACAACTACACTGGAAATTATTGAATTTTTACCTGCCAACCAGGTGAAGACTTTCAGTGATCTTCTCCACTTCTTCTTCAAGGGTTCTCCTGGTTTTGTTACATTTATTATCCGTCCGTCCATCCATTATCTTTACCTGCTTTCTCCTGTGCCCATGTCCAGCACGAAGTTTCTGCCCTGGTGCATGGTTCTGGTGGTCCAGAGCGCCGGAGCTCCGGCGCGCGCCGGGGGCCGTTCTGGATCGTGTACCCAGGCAGGGAGCCTCTTGGTGGGGCTTCAAAGCAGCATGGCCGGCCTGGTTCTCAGTTGAGCTCCGGCGCGCGCCGGGGGCCGTTCTGGATCGTGTACCCAGGCAGGGAGCCTCTTGGTGGGGCTTCAAAGCAGCATGGCCGGCCTGGTTCTCAGTTGAGCTCCGGCGCGCGCCGGGGGACCTTCGGACGGATTTATCTCGGAAACAATGCTTCGTCTGGCGGCCTCGTAGCTGCCGTGTCTTCCGTGAACTGCCAAGACTGGACCAATGAGATGAGCCGGATTCTGTAGTTTCAATCACGTGTGTAAAAGGGCTGTCAGCTCATTGGTCACAGAGCTTCTTCTTCTTCTATTGTTTATTGGCGGTTGGCGAACTTATTTTAAGCACATTACCGCCACCAACCGGACTGAGTGTGTGCATTGCCGTCTGCTCCCAATCATACACGTCATGTCAACAAACTAAAAGACACTTATGAGTTGTTTTTGAAAAACAACTTTTTATTTTATTTGGGTTGGATAATAAGGAAAATTGAGGACAAAGCATTGTTTTATCTACGTCTAGCGACAATAAAAAAATAAAATAAAAAATAAAAAATTTCTGCCAGGCTGAACTGCTCACTCCTGGCCAGCAGAGGGCCCCATTGAGCTGTCGGGCCCCTGGGCACCCGCCCGGTGTGCCCGTATTATAGATCCGGCCCTGCACTCCACCACGCTAAGGTGGCAGCCCAGGGAGGGGTCTTTGATTTATCCAACATTAAATGCGCTGATGCTCATACAAATAACAAGGTTATTAATTTGATGACATTTTAATGAACAAAAATTAAAAGAAGTCTCTGGGTGACTTAATTTGTAATTTTTTATTCAAATTAAAAGTAATGTCCCTTCAGGAGTAACTCCCAGAAAAGGTCATTACTGAGAGCGATCAGAGAAGTGTTTCAGAGGTCAAGGTTGTATCACTACAAAAGCTATCTATCACAGGTAAGACATATATTACATTTACAAACAAATCCAATTCAAGTGAATATAACTTTCAGGTAAAAAGTATTCTGCCCTTTTAACTCTTTTTTTCTGTTGTGTTATACAGTACATATTTATGTGTGTGTGTGTGTGTGTGTGTGTGTATATATGTATGTATATCTATATATATATGCATGTGTGTATGTGTTTATTTGTATGTATATATATATATATATGTATGTATGTGTATATATGTAAGTATATACACATACATATATGTATGTATGTGTACATATGTACTGTACGTATATCTATATACAGTATATGTATGTATGTATGTGTACATGTATATACAGTATGTAGTTATGTATGTATGCATGTATGCATATACACCGTCTTTGTTTTTGTTAGAGCTGTGTGTACATGCCCAGAGTTTGATATCTTGACAAAACTACAATTTTTATTTTTAAGACTGTTTTTAAAATTACTCTGTTGTTTTTAAAGAAAAGTTATTTGAGTAATTCTCAAAACAAGGTTCTTGTAGTTATTTATGTTGTACAACAACCAGTTTATACATTTCACAAATAAAAGCTTGTAACTACAGTATTTACTTTTTCTTTAATTGACTTTATTCTATATTTACTTATATTACTATTACTTATAATATTACTTATAATATTTGCTTTATTCTTTTACCATTTTGATAAAGAGATTAATCTTAATGAGTCTTTTGGGAGCAGCGATGGATTGGGGGGTCTCAGATTGGCTAGGAAGTAAGAAGGGGGGTCTTTGAGGAAACTAGGTTGGGAACCACTGTTCTATGGGATTAAAGTCAGGCCAGTTTGCTGGCCAATTAAGATCAGGGATACCATGGTCCTTAAACCAGGTACTGGTAGCTTTGGCACTGTGTGCAGGTGCCAAGTCCTGTTGGAAAATGAAATCTGCATCTCCATAAGTTGGTCAGCAGCAGGAAGCATGACATGCTCTAAAACTTCCTGGTAGATGGCTGCGTACCTTGGACCTCAGAAAACACTGGACCAACACCAGCAGATGACATGGCACCCCAAACCATCAATGACTGTGGAAACTTGACACTGGACCTCATTCAACATGGGTTCTGTGCCTCTCTTCTTCCTCCAGACTCTGGGACCTTGATTTCCAAAGGAAATGCAAAATTTACTTTCATCAGAGAACATAACTTTGGACCACTCAGCAGCAGTCCCAGGCAAGATGCTTCTGACACCGTCTCTTGTTTAAGAGTGGCTTGACACAAGGAATGTGACAGTTGAAGACCATGTCTTGCATATGTCTGTGCGTGGTGGTTCTTGAAGCAATGACTCCAGCTGCAGTCCACTCTTTGTGAATCTCCCCCACATTTTGGAATGGATTTTGTTTCACAATCCTCTCCAGGGGGTGGTTACCCCTGTTGCTAGGACACATTTTTCTACCACATCTTTCCCTTTCCTTCACCTCTCTGTTAATGTGCTTGTACACAGAGCTCTGTGAACAGCCAGCCTCTTTAGCAATGACCTTTTGTGTCTTGTCCTCCTTGTGCAAGGTGTTTTTGTTGTTGTTGTTTTTTGGACAACTGTCAAGTCAGCAGTCTTCTCCATGATTGTGTAGCCTACAGAACTAGACAGACATTTTAAATGTCTTTGCAGGTGTTTTGAGTTAATTAACTGATTAGAGTGTGGCACCAGGTGTCTTCAATATTGAACCATTTCACAATATTCTAATTTTCTGAGATAATGAATTGTTTTTTTATTAGTTGTCAGTTATAATAATCAACATTAAAGGAAATAAACATTTGAAATATATCAGTATGTGTGTAATGAATGAATATAATATACAAGTTTCACTTTTTGAATGGAATTACGGAAATAAATCAACTTTTTCATGATATTCTAATTTTATGAACAGCACATCTTTAAACAGTGTATGTAAACTTCTGGTTTCAACTGTAATTTAAGTATTTTTTGTTCTTTTGACTGAATACTGTAGTTCTGTATTGTCCCTGCAAGTTTTTAAATATTTTTTTGCCTTAAAAGATAAAAACACGTTTTTGTCCAAATTAAGGGAATTTTATGGTTCCTATTTTTCAGATCGCATAGCAAATAGCACTCATTTTAACTAAATCAAAACATTTACAGCCAATCCATGTGATCAGTATCGGTGATCGGCAGCAAAAAAACTCATTGGAGCATCCTCAACAGATCCTTAGCCTGGGGGCTAATATTGAATTTAGCCTAAGCTTTATTTGGACAAACTTTTGCAAATTTGAATTTCATAGTTCCAGACAAACAGGATTTAAACTGGTTTAGTCTACTTTTCCCATGCAGTGTCCTAATTGTGTGTTTTTTTGTTGTTGCTGCAAATGGGTACATTTTAAATAAACTGAATAGTTTTCCAAATATTTTTAGTATTCTAATCCACAAGACGTTTGTGACTTCAACTTCTTTGTACAAACCGGATTCCAAAAAAGTTGGGACACTAAACAAATTGTGAATAAAAACTGAATGCAATGATGTGGAGATGGCAAATGTCAATATTTTATTCGTAATAGAACATAGATGACAGATCAAAAGTTTAAACTGAGAGAATGTATCATTTTAAGGGAAAAATATGTTGTTTCAAAATTTCATGGCGTCAACAAATCCCAAAAAAGTTGGGACAAGTCCATTTTTACCACTGTGTGGCATCCCCCCTTCTTCTTACAACACTCAACAGACGTCTGGGGACAGAGGAGACCAGTTTCTCAAGTTTAGAAATAGGAATGCTCTCCCATTCATGTCTAATACAGGCCTCTAACTGTTCAATCGTCTTGGGCCTTCTTTGTTGCACCTTCCTCTTTATGATGCACCAAATGTTCTCTATAGGTGAAACATCTGGACTGCAGGTATAGTTGCCAAGTCCGTTTATTATAAGCGACTTTGGGCTTGTTTTTTTTACTACAGTCGCTTACACATTTTGTGAGTCGCGGGCAGCAGTTTTTTGGTCTTATTTTGAATGTTAAGTCGCTTTTTTTGGGCTTGTTTTTCTGGACGAGTGAAAGTAAAATACAAGTGGTTGGTAGTTTTTCCCTTCACGCTCCCCTTCCACGGATGTTGCGTCCAGGCGGATGTTACGTTCAGGTGCAGTTGGCACCACAGATATATAAAAGCTAGATCCCGCATTGCCTGGTCGCCTGCTCTACGCAGTGTAACCTGTTTGACAGGTGCAATGAAGGATCTGCACGTTTAATCAGTCATGCTCGCTGAACACTAAACTTATTCTCACGATTTTTCCCTCTGTAAATCTTAGGTGTACCGCCATTAAAGCTGAACACATGGTTCAGTGTTTTTAAATATTCTTAGTGGGTTCAAAAAATGTTCAATAGAAAAATGACTGGACTTTATTTTATAACAGAAGACGTTTCGCTCTTCAAATAAACCTTCTGTTACAGTTAACCTTCCTTCTGTTACAAATAAAGTCCAGTCGTTTTTCTATTGAACATTTTTTGAATTGATCATGTCCTGGATGACTGAGAATCTTCACCAGCATATTCTTGTTGGGTTAACATTAACACTAATAAAATATTCTTATGACAAGTTTTGCAAAACTCAGTCTATCTATCTATATACAGTATACTGTATAAGTTTTTCATTTACATTTTTTTAATTCATTTGTACGCATCCTTTATGATTGTCTGTTGTTGTCCATTGTTGTCTTCACCCTTCGTTTAAAATTCAGGTCTGTCTGGTAAATGAGTCCCAGAGACTTAATGGGATTAATTTGTATAAATAACAGTTGAATTAATGTTACATATGCAAAATGAATTTTAATTTTTTTTAGAATGTAAAAGTATGTTATTCAAAGTGTTAAGAATAATTTTGATGTTTATATGTAATGCCATAATAAATGTATGTTTATACTGTTTAAAAACTGCCTCTGTTTTCACAATATGGTGGGTGGCCAGTTGGTCTTGTTTTGGGCTTGTTTTAATGGAGCTGGTTGCTTGTTTCTATCACGAGATCTGGCAACACTGACTGCAGGCTGGCCATTTCAGTACCAGGATCCAAAGTCAAAGTCAACTTTATTGTCAGAACTGCAATATGTACAGGACATACACAGGATTGAAATTGCGTTTCTCTCAGTCCCTCGGTGTGTAGTGGGCATGACCTTGTCCACTTTTAAGACACCTGTGTACTTTTGAACTGTCCAGTGATGACCTTTACTGACCTCTCAGTAAAGCAAGACATTTACTACAAAATCATTCATTTAGCTGTAATCTGATAAATATAGTCACCAAAAGAGACTATTTCTATCTTTGATTTTAGGCTGATGTGATCAAAAGAATAACTTTTGTCATTTTCATGATGTGTGCTTTTAAGCTGTGTCATTCTGTAAGAGTTAAACTGTGTTCACTGCTGTGTTTAAAGGTGAAGCCTTCGGGTCACAGAGACCGGACGGTTTTGTTTAGAAACTCAGAGACAGTCTCATGAGCAGGGCTCCAGCTTTATCTATCTTTTTCCTAAACATTTCTCTCTGCTGCTGCTTGTAACCTTGGGCCTGATAAGGCAAGTGAACTCCTCTCTGTGTTCCTGCTTTTTAAGTTCTAAGCTTGTGCGGAAACGCTTCAGAGTTTCTGGGAGTTTCGAAAGATGATGTGAACTTCCAAAGAGCTGAATGACCACAAGTCACGCGCTAAGGACTCGTCATCCAGCTGGGACTGATAACATGTTGTTATGGGTCCACTTTTAAGGAACAGAGCTCAAAAACTTTGTTTATTCCCTCCTGGAATAAGTTTATCTTGAAGTCAGAGGCCTGAAGCTGACATATTCTCTGATGACCAAGCGAAAACCAGGAGACGTTGGAAAACGTAAACCAGAACCCTGCTTGAAGGTATTGTACTGGTCCCCACAAGGACCCGTACATCTGAAAAGCTACAAGGTCTTCCCTCTTACCGGGCGGTCGTCAAAAGGTAAAGAGCTGTTTACAAAACGTACCTGGATTTTAGCAGAAGTCGGAGGAGAAGTGTCACTCTGGTATCATGCTCACGATAATTTCTTCTTAAATCTTTCCTCCTACTCTTTCCCCTCTCAATCTAAGCTGGAAACTATTTTAAGTTTAAAGAGCCCTCAGACTAAATATGTTTACATCCAATATTGAAGTCTGTTGTGTTAAATTTAAGTGTGCTGACGTATTAATTTGAAAGAAAGTGAAATCATGTCAATCAAGTGTAATGGTGTTAATTTAGTTGATTCATTTTAAATAAATGATAGTGTCTCTTTGACATATCAAACTAAGTCAATGTCCATTGTCACTTAATGGCTCTGTTTATTTGTCCATCATAAAGATCACAGAAATATTGGGTAAACTGAAAAAGAACAGAATCCGTGAATTTACTATTCAATCTGAATAAGTAAATTAATTAAGGTAAAGAGGTCAGTATTAATATTGACCTCCTCATAACCCCTTACATCTGGTGGCCTCGTACGTGGTTCTGAAAGTTTATTGATAAAACTGTGATCTCTCGTGAACTGTAACGTCATGTTTGCATATTGGGATCCAAGTTTTAGACTCTAACAGATTAATTATTTTGGCTGGAAAAGTGTTCAGAACGATTGCAGGACTGCAGTTAATGACATTTGACGCTGAAATTGTTATTTGTTCAACTTTTGAAACGCTATAAGTAGTTTGGTGGGGATCTGTCTCGCTGTGTGGGAAGTGTTTGGTGGTTCTGATAAGGACCCGGTCCAGATTACGTTGCACAAGCTGAGGCAATCTCACTGCAAAATGACCGCCGAGTCAAATTGCCTGAAAAGCTAATTTAACATCTACAAGATTGCTGTGCTGGTATTTTACATGTTGGAGCAGGTCATAGAAGCATATTACTGTTAGAACGGTGTCGGATAGTGGTTCTGAAACCCGAGTTCTGCTCCTTTAAAGTGGACGGAACCGACCTGAACGCGGCTCCGAGGGAGTCCGTGTCGTGTTACAGTTGACGTGCTGGTTACTGAGCGTAGCTTAGTCGTGCCTGTTTTAAATGTGATTGCCACGTTTCAGAGTTTTGGGGAGTTAATTCGAAGCGTTTGAGTTGGTTACGAGTCTATAAAGTTGTGTTCTGTTGTGCTAAGCTAACGTTAAAGAGCTACGTGTCCTAGTACACGTTTGTTTACGAGCTGTGATTGGATGAAACGAGAGCTGTGAGCTGTCAATCACTCGTGGCGAACGCTGATTCGCTGTAGTGGGAACGCACGCCGTTGCGACCAACCCACTTTGTCGTCATTTCCGGTACTTCATTGGTCGAAGGTAAGAACTACATTTACCATGAATGCTTGGGAAAAGGACTACAAGCGCTGTGATTGATTGGTTGACGTCACGTATCTGTGTAGCGAGCTCCGCCTCGCTCAGCAGAGCTGGTGACGCGCTGCGTCGACCCGCCTACTTGTGTCGTCATTTCCAGGTGCACTTTGGGTGACGAGCAGTTTCACTCAACACAAGACAAACGGAGATTTCACTAAAAGTTTAGAAACTCATTTAAAGCCATCTAAACTGTCTATCAACATAAATTTGTCTCTGACAAGACCGCAGTTCGAGCGTTTATCACGAACATACTAGAAACTAACTCTAAAAGGTAGTTTTCAGTTAAATACTGAATGAAATAAATCAGTCTCCACGTGATAAATTAAGACTCAAAGCTGCCCCCTGTTGGTTAAAAGACGTTGACAGATGAGTTTTCTCAAAAACATCATAAAGAAGTCAGCATTTTTATGGTGAGTTACCAGCTTTTAAAATTGTTCTGTACACAAACAAAAACTCCTGTTTATTCTAAATACAAATTTTAGAATAACAGAGGTACAGACAAACAATTTATGCTCATTTTAAATACTGAAGAGATTTAAAATAACACTCAAAAGGGAATTTTTATTTGATTTTCAAATTAAAAAAAAAAAAAAAATGATGGAGAACAGAGCGTTTCCACATTAAGCTCTTCGCATCTCTGAATTTTAAACAGAATTGGTGTACACTGTACACTTTTAGTTAAAAATCGCATTTTTAACGTTTTTCTGTGTAAAATTAATGACTCCAGTTTATTTTAAATGAAAAGCTTAAAATAACAAACGAAAGTACATTTTTCACTCCTGATAACTGTCAAATGCAGTACGAAATCAGTTTCACTGAGACTGCGAGACATCTTTTTAAAGGCATGCTCAAGCAGCATCCTGTCACATTTTAGTGAAGTCATTGCATTTAAGTCAGCCCTCTTTTATAAGCGTTTGAGTAAGAAAAACGGAAATCAGGCTGCTTGGGTTAGTTAGTAACTGTTGTTTGAACGTAAGTTCTATTTTAAAGTTAACACTGCAAGAGTGCATTTAACTTTTACAAAGTTCATTGAGGGTAAAAACCTGAAATAAGGTACCTATGAATACTTATTACACAGTGAAACGCGTAAACCTCAGCTGATTAGTTTATTTGACTCAGTGCTACATTAAAAGTGAATATTTATTTGCAAACACTAACATGAGAACAATCTTTTGATTTTTTTCACACAAAATCAAAACTAAAAGATGGGAGATAACAATTATGATCAAGCTTTACAGCTGCTCACAGCAAAGCTTGAATCGTTAAGGCTTAGTAACATTCGCAGAAGAGAAACTTTTCAACAAGAAAAACTTAAGTTAAAACGTGAGATCAAACGAATTCAAAACAAAAAGATGGGAGATAACGATTGTGATGAAGCTTTACAGCTGCTCACTGAAATACTTGAATTGTTAAGGCAAGATAACATTCGCAGAAGAGAAAATTTTCAACAAGAACAACTTGAGTTAAAAAGTGAGATTGAGCAATTAAAAATAAAACGGCGTGCTATAAATGGTTTTGATGTTCGTCAACTCCCTGACCCGATCTGGTTAAAAACAAAACCAGAGCGTGAACTACATTACCAAGAAAAGGTCAAATCCCACTCGCTGGAGCTGGAAGGGACAAGTTCATCAACTCCCTCTCCTAAAAAAGGCGAGAAAAAACATGTTTTTCAAACTAACAAACCACAACAGGAACCTGCCCGCTGGAACAATGAGCCGGAGTGGCTCAGACAAGACCCAGAGTACATAAAACGATTTCAAAGGACGAGCACACGTCCTGTCCCTGCACCTCGGACGAAGCTGCCCGAGATAAGCAAAAAACCACAAACGGTGGACGCCCGCTCTTTAAGTGACCCTCCGCGGTCTACACCGAGCAAAGCTCCTGCCCCTGCACTGCGGACTGGACAGTCCGGGAGTAGCAAAAGGTCACAGAAGTTCCAGAAAAAAGGCAACATACCTCTATGCTCTGAGGAGATAGTGGACATAAGTTGGTTGTTTGAAAACTTGAATGATACAGAGGATGACCGAACTGGTACATTGAGTGACCTTGTCTTTGATAACTCAGAGCACATGGATAACTCAGAGCACACAGTTAGTGACATCAATAGCAAACGACAAAAAGAAAAACGTCTCAAAAAAGGCCTTGAGCTACAACATCAGTTTAAACAATCAGTGATGAAACAGTGCGCTGTAACTGCTGTTGAGGCTCACATGCAAAACAAAACACCCTCTGAGGTGTGCCCAGGTCAAAAGGTCGTATCCCAGACGCAAAAAAGCGAGAATAAACACCGTCGTCTCAAAGGTCCTCTGACCTCAGAAGAGGCAGAGAACATGCGTCGGTTGTTAAAAGAGTGGGATGATACTAGCGAGAATGAACACTATCGTCTCAAAGGCCTTCTGACCTCAGAAGTGGTGGAGAACACGCGTCGGTTGTTAAAAGAGTTGGATAATACTAGCAAGAATGAACAAGATTTTCAAACTGACATACACCGAAATGTTGGTACCAGTTGGAACAGTGACTCAAAATGGTTTAAAGGGAGCCCCGCCCCTGAAGCACCTCAGATTGAAAAGTCTGAGACAAGCAACGAACCACAAAAGGTAGGTGTTCACTCTCTAAGAGACCCACAACGGTTCAGATCGAACCAGATGGGTGAAAACCGAGGTCAATCGGTGGGTGGACTTCAAAAGAAATTGAAGGATGAGGACCTATACTCATGTAACTATGCGTCGTCCCAACAGCCACCCCCGAGCCTTGGAACTGCACCTCCCGCGCCTCGAACAGAACAGTTCGAGACAGGCAAAGAGTCACGAATGTCCCGGAATAATGGCCCAACACCTCTATGCTCGGAAGAGACAGAGGAAGTAAGTAGTTTGTCAGTAGATTTGAATGTTACTGTGCTTGACCAACCTGATACAATGAGTGGCGTTATCATTGATAATGACACTATCAACATTGACCAACCTGGAGCGATGTGTAGCACTGTCTTTCACAAAGACTCAGAGCACACAAATAACTCAGCGCACACTACTACCAACATTGCCATGGATGTTGACAGCAAACCAATTGCTGACACACAACAACATCCTGAAGGTCATGATGCTGACAGCCAACAAGATGCTGACAGTAAACAAGATTACACAGACAGAGTCACACGTGAACAGAAACGTGGGCCAAGACCTGTGAGGTTTCTGTGTAACTTTATACAAAGGGGGGTGGCTAAGAAAGCTTACCTGCCTATCACACTGGAAGGTGTCCTTGAGCGTGAAGCCCTCCTGGATGGTAGTGCTGATATAACCATTATGTCGGCCAAGCTGTTCGAGGAGCTGAGGACCGCCGCTAACGGTGTTGACAGGCAAATACCCTTTGAGAAATGTGCTATTGAGCTACAGGGTCTCGCAGAGACGAGAACAACCCTAACAGCTATGGCTATGGTTCACATGCAGATTGGCGAAATGACAATACACCACCCGGTGTACGTGTCTAAACTTGACTCATTCCCATTTTTGGTTGGCCAAGATTTTATAAACCGCTTCAACGCGATTATAGATTATGGTCGACGGAAAATGTGGAGCACAGTGAGAAAACCCCTGCCAATAAAAGTGCTTCCTAGTTGCGATACAGACTGCCTAACCGCAGGTACCGCAAAGGACACACGGGACACCTCATCCAAGGACAAGAGCCCGGTAAGTGAACCTTCAACTACAGGTGAGACAGAAGAGACCCAAAAGTTGGACCAAACTCCGGTCCAACAAGAGAACCTCCTCTGTGAGCTGACACATTCAGCACTCCCTGACCACTGCCTACCACAGGTAGTGAAAGGTGTTGAGATCCAAGGATCCCACACCGAAGACGCTGTACTGTCCTCTGAGACAGGTAATTCGGCAATCAACCAAGCTTTCAATGAAACCTTGGTTCAAGGGCATCTGAGTCCAGAAAATGACAGTCATCCAAACGCTGACAGTCACTTGGACATCATTGTTGCAGATTACGAGGACCCCTCATCAGACATGAAGGGGGCAAACTCACATTACCTACCACAGGTAGAGAAAGGTGTGGAGATCCAAGGACCCCACACCGAGGTTGCTGTACTGTCCCCTGGGACAGGTAAATCGGCTATCAGCCAAGCTTTCGATGAAACCTTGGTTCAGGGACATTTGTGTCTAGAACTAATCAGAAATGACATAGTTTTTAC
>JBBPBX010047212.1:9258-26260 GCA_038048925.1 Garcialebias charrua | reverse complement strand
AAGTTCTCTTCAACAGCAGCTTTCTCTTTGCTCCTCTCCCATGAAGGTAAGACTGGGGAAGAACCAGGGCAACAGTTGTTGTATGCTCAGTTTCCACCATCACACCTGCTGAAGCTTGTAACTCGTTCAGAGTGGTGCCTTGGTGATTTCTCTCACTATTCTCTTTCTTCCCCATCACTCAGTTTGTGAGGATGGCCTACTCTTGGTAGATTTACACTGTTCCACATTTCTTCCATTTCTTGATGATGGTACCTTATTTTACATTGCAACAGTGTATAGTTTTATTGGCAACACTTTGGAGCGACACTGTGAAACAGTGAGTAGAGCATCACCTCTCAGTGAGAAGGTTGCCGGATCATATCCCGACATGGTACCTTTCTGGGTGGATTGTGCATGTACTCTCTGTGCATGAGTGGGTTTCCTCCGAGTACTCCAGTTTCCTCCCACAGACTAAAAACATGTTACACTAATTTGTTACTAAACTGTCCTTGGGTGTGAGTCAGAGAGTGAATGGTTGTTTGTCTCATTTGTCTTTGTGTGTCTCTGTGATGGAGACCTGGAGACCTGTCCAGGGTGTCCCCCACATCTCATACAGTAACTGTTAGATATGGGCACCAACGACCCAGAAAGGAAGAAGTGGGTAAAGTTAATAGATGGATGGTAATACTGTAGTAGGAATTTAATTTAAATATTTAAAGTTGTTTTTGTAAAGAACGTCATTTTAACCATAATTGATTTACAACAGCATACTCAGCTGAGGTAGCTCAGTGGTCAGTGTTGTGGTCTTGTCATTCTGAGGCTACAGGTTCGAGTCTAGTTTACATCAGGAAGGGCATCCAGCATAGAACTACATCTTTTTGTTTGAGTTTTCTCACTGTGACAACTACTGAAGCATGGAACAGTCAAAAGTTAAATGATAACACTGATTTATGACAGCAAGAAAAGCATTAAACATCCAGGGGGGCAAATGCTTTTTTATATGCACTTTTAAAGGCCAAAATGTAATATATGGCCCAATGTGTAGTGCAAATAGTATGTCTTATTAATAACTATCAGCTACTCCCAGATCAAACTATAGCTTAAGATCTGTCAAACTGGCTGAAATTTAGCTAATTTCTTTTTTTAAGGCCAGCTGGGTCAGCCATCTTAAATCAAGTTGACTCAAAAAGTTACAGATGCACACTCAATGATTACTTTGTGAGATTTTTTTTATGAAAATCTGACTAATGGTTCATGAGATTAGTAGTCAATGCAACACACACACACACGCACACACAAATGTACACAAAGACATATTAAAAGCATTGACACCCGCCTCTCTCCCTTCGTCATCAAGCAATGAAAATACACACAGACTGATCTCCTCTCCACCTGGACACAGAGCCTCCAGCATCCACGTGCTGAAGTATGTGCACTTTTCATGGTGAGTGCTTTAGTTTACATTTCTGAGGTGCTGTACCACAACCAGAACCAGGGCCGCTGCCTGCAGCAGCTCTACAGAGGAGCTCAAGCTTTACCTGATAAGAACCATTTTCCAGAACAATGCATCCGATTGTATGGCAGCTGAGGAGCCGTGCAGATATGCACACATCGAGCTGAGAGGAACACTAATACAAACAACTTTTTTTTATTTTTTTTTATTTACACATTCTTCTCTTTGTGTTGTAAGTACAGTATCTTCCTGATAAAACCTCAGAGCTGCAGAAAACGGTCACCAACATTATGATTTAAACAGAATCATACACTTTAGGCAGAAATACAATTTCTCACTTTGAACATCGGTAACAACAAGTAGAGGATGTGTTGTATAGTGTGTTGTGTATAATTAGAATGTACTAACATACCAAGATGATAAATATTAGAATATCATTTTAGAGGAAAACCATGGACTCTGAGTGTAATCTAAAATCCTTTCTATCTCTTAATAATTACGTTTGCAGTGCTCTGTGGAGTGTTGATAATTCAGCACCCTGGACAGCGACTGAGTAATTATGCACACATTATATTAAAAATGTTTAGTTTTTTTTTTTCTAAACCAGCCACGGGGGGGAAAGCCAGTGTGTCTTTTGTGCCGGTCCTAAGCTCAGGTAAATTGTAAGGGTTGTGTCAGGAAGGGCATCCAGCTTGAAATAGTTGTGCCAAGACAAACGTGCGAGTTTGTTCAGAGTACTGGATTGGTCGAGGCCGAGTTTGACAACAACTGCCACCGGTGCTGTTGACAAACAGGGTTCCAGATGAAATTGTGCTACTGTTGGCCAAAGAGCATGAAGGGGGAAAGAGGAGACAGGAGACAAAGGGACCAAAGGAAAGTCAAGAATGTAGGACTGAGGGTGGCAGCACTAAATGTGCAGACAGGTAAAGGTAGAGAGCTGGCTGACGTGATGCAGAGAAGGAAGGTAGATGTTTTATGTGTTCAAGAGACCAAAGGAAGGGCAGCAAGGCTCACAGTATTGGAGCAGGGTTCAAACTGTTTTACCATGGTGTGGATAGAAAGAAAATGGAGTAGGGGTGGTCCTGAAGGAGGAGTTGGCAAAGAATGTAGTAGAGGTGAAAAGAGTGTCAGATAGGGTGATGTGTCTGAAGGTAGAAGTGGAAGGTCTGATGCTAAATGTTGTCAGTGGTTATGCTCCACAGGTTGGATGTGACAGATAGGAGAAATTGAAATGTTGGAAAGATCTGGATGAAGTGATAGAGTATTCCTAGGGAGGAAAGAGTGGTGATTGGAGCAGACCTGAATGGACATGTTGGTGAAGGAAACAGAGGGGACGAGGAAGTGATGGGTAGGTTTGGTGTCAAGGAAAGAAACCAGGAAGGACAGATGGTGGTGGATTTTGCCAAGAGAATGGAAATGGCTGTAGTCAATACTTGTTTCCAAAAGAGGAGGAGCATAGAGTGACCTATAAGAGTGGAGGAAGGAGTACACAGGTCGACTACATTCTGTGTAGAAGAGGAAACCTGAGGGATATTGGAGACTGTAAGGTTGTAGCAGGGAAGAGCGTGGCCAGATGGCATCGATGGTTGTGTGTAGAATGACTGTTGTTGTGAAGAAGAGAAAAAGAGTAAAATCAGAGAAAACGACAAAATGGTGTAAGATGAAGAAAGAAGAATGTTTTCAAGAGTTCAGAGAGAAGTTAAAGGCTCTGGGTGGTAAGAAAGAGCTTCCAAATGACTGGACTACTACATCAACTAGTGTTGAGCCAATAACAGAGATATTAACATACAAAGTACAAAGTAGATGCTGAACTAAACCAGAACAGAAAAATTACAAAATGACATGAAAACACCATTTTCACACTCAGAAACATCATAAACAGAGTCAGAAACATTGCACACATAATTTCTACCCAGGATGCTTTGTAATACTGTTTCTGAGAGTTGACTCTCACACATTTCTTCACACATCTTTACTTTAAGACAAACAAATTTATTACCGAGAGAATATTTACGATGACATACAGCAACTTTGTAGTTAGTTTAACTACTAACTTAAAAGTAGTTAACCACAAAGAAGATCGCCAAAGTGAGTTAAGTCATTGATATTATTATATAATTATATAATTATTATGTCTTTAAGACATAAAAACCTGGATGACCCTAAATTTTCTGCCTTTGAATACAGACAAGATTGAGTTTTAGTGTTTGGACCTGAGCACCTTAGGAATTATTTTTTCAGTAATAATAATAATAATAATAAATTCAATTTATACCGCACTTTTCATTAATAAAAATCTCAAAGTGCTACAACAATAAAACAAGTGATAAAATCAAATAAAATCAATAATGGTATTAACTAAGATTAAAAACAGAATCATGTGGAGGCAGAATAGGCCTGCTTAAAAAAATAAATAAATAAATAAATAAATATAAAATAAATAAATAAAGCAAGTGATAAAATCAAGTAAAATCAATAATACTATCAACCAAGATCAAAGATAAAATCATGCGGGGGCAGAATAGGCTTGCTTAAAAAGAAAAGTCTTTAAACCGCTTTTAAAGTCAACCAGTGACTGTGGAGCTCTCAGGCAGTCAGGGAGGGAGTTCCATAGGCGGGGGGCAGCCACACAGAATGCCCTGTCTCCCATGGTCCTTAATTTGGTTCGTGGAATGTGAAGTAGATTACTGTTCTGTGATCGTAGAGACCGGGTGGATGAATATGGTGCAAGAATGTCCTTTAGATAGTCAGGTGAAGTTCCATGTAAGCATTGATGTGTAATGAGAGCAGTTTTGTATTGAATTCTGTAGGTGACAGGAAGCCAATGGAGGTTATGGAGAATGGGTGTAATATGTTCAAATTTACGAGCTCTCAATAAAATCCTTGCTGCACTGTTTTGAATATATTGAAGTTTCTGAAGGTTTTTGCCAGGGATTCCAATAAACAGGGAGTTGCAGTAGTCGAGCCTGGAGGAGACAAAGGCATGGACGAGTTTCTCAGCATCGGAAAAAGTCAGAGATGGGCGAAGTCTGGAGATGTTTCGAAGATGGAAGAAGCAAGTTTTAAACAGATGCTTAATGTGATTTTCAAATGTAAGATGAGAGTCCATTTTTATTCCAAGATTTGTAACAGAGGTGGAGAGGGGGATGTCTTGACCAGAGAAGGAGATTGTTGTTAAAGTTGATGTTTGTATCTGGTGAGGGGTGCCAATCATTATGGCCTCAGTCTTGGAGCAGTTTAATTGAAGAAAGTTCTGATTCATCCATGCCCTTATTTCCTCCAGGCAGGCAGAGAGGGCAGTGAGTGAAGATGGAGATGGGGATGATGAGGATGATCCAGTCCTGATGTAAAGCTGTGTGTCGTCGGCATAGCAGTGAAAAGAAATGTTGAACTGATTAATAATTTGACCTAAAGGCAGCATGTAAAGGGAAAACAGCAGGGGCCCCAGAACTGACCCTTGAGGGACACCACAGGAGACACCGACTGTCTGGGAAGTGGCATTGCCAAGACTAACGCATTCCAGCCTATCGGAGAGGAAAGATTTGAACCAGTCCAGGACAGTGTCACAGAGACCGACCTCCACATGAAGACGGTGGAGGAGGATATTATGGTCCACAGTGTCGAAGGCTGCGGTGAGGTCAAGGAGGACAAGGACGGAGGGAGAGCCAGTGTCAGCAGCCATGAGGATATCATTTGTAACTCTCAGTAATGCAGTCTCAGTACTGTGAGCTACTCTGAATCCCGACTGGAACTTCTCGTACAGAGAGTGTTGTTGTAGGTGGTCCTGCAACTGAGCAGCAACTGCTTTTTCCAGCACTTTGGACAGAAACGGGAGGTGGGAAATTGGGCGGTAATTAGAAAAAATGTCGGGATCCAAATTAGATTTTTTCAGAAGAGGCCTAATGATGGCAGTTTTTAGAGGCAGTGGAACATGACCAGATTGTAGAGACTGATTTATTATTTGTGTGATTAATGGGCTTATTGCAGAGTGATTGGATTTTATGAGAGATGAGGGGAAGGGATCCAGGGCGCAGGATGAAGGCTTCATTTTCTTTATGATGGACTCCACCTCACTCTGAACAACTTCATCAAAGCTGCTCAGGGACCCAGGATGCAGACGGGTAGATGGTAAACGAAGATCAGGGAGGTTGTGAAGCTGAGATCTGATGGTGTCAATTTTGTTTTTAAATGATGAAAGGAACAGGTCGCATTTTTGAACACATTCCTCAGAAGTTTGTTTAATGGGATTAAGTAGATGAGTTACTGTGGAGAAGAGCTGTTTAGAGTTACCAGGGCAGGTGTTGATGATGTTGGAGTAATACTTGGAGCGTGCTTCTTTAAGAGAATAGGCGTATGCTTTCTGATGTTCTTTGTATGCCTGCTTATGTACCGAGAGACCAGATGATTTTAGACGTCTCTCGATAGCACGGCCAGTTGCCTTCATCCTGCGCAGCTCACCAGTGTACCAGGGGGCTGAACGGGAGAAAGACACCAGTCTTGTCTTCAAGGGAGCATGTAGGTCCAGAAGCTCTTGGAGAGATCGGTTGTAGTAATCAACGGAGTCATTGGCAGATGAATGATTGACAGCGGTCAGGGCGTGAAGATCAGCGGACAGAACATCAGGGGAAATGTTTTTAAAGTCCCGGAACTGGATGGGTCGCTTTGGGTTTGAAGCAGGCGAAGTTGAAGGCACTTCCAGAGAGATGACACTGTGGTCCGAGACACCCAGGTCATATACAGATAAGTTATTGATGAGTACAGTGTCTGTAATCACCAAATCCAGAGTGTGCCCCCTGCTGTGCGTAGGGGCGTCCACATGTTGGGTGAGATTAAGAGAGTCCAGAAGATACTTAAAATCTGTTGCCAACGGGGAAGAGGAATTGTCCATGTGGATATTTAAATCTCCAAGAAAAATAGTTTTCACAGGGGAAGTGCAGAAAAAGGTGAGGAGGTCATGCATCTCTGAGTTAAATGAAACATGCGGTTTGGGAGGTCTATAAATCAATATAACGTTCATCAGTCTTTGCCCTCCTTAGATGGCATTAATCTGACCTCCAGTTCTAATGTAAAAAATATTGGTGTTATTTTCAATCAGGACATGTCTTTCATGTTCCACATTAAAAACATTACTAGAACCACCTTCTTCCACCTGAGTAATATCAATAAAATCAGAAATGTTTTGTCTAAAAATTATGCAGAAAAACTGGTTCATGCATTTGTCACATCTAGACTGGACTATTGCAATGGTTTATTATCTGGGTGTACAAATACTTCTTTAAAAAGTCTTCAGTTGATCCAAACTGCTGCTGCCAGAGTTTTAACAGGAGTTAGTAGGAGAGATCATATCTCTCCAGTTTTAACTTTTCTCCATTGACTCCCTGTCAAATCCAGAATTGAATTCAAAATATTACTTCTACCCGGAGGTGGGGCACGTTGGCGAGCATGTTGGCGAGCGCCTGGTGGCCGGGCTTTCACCCATGGAGCTCGGCCGGGCACAGCCCGAAGAGGAGACGTGGGTCCCCCTTCCCATGGGCTCACCACCTGTGGGAGGGGCCAAAGGGGTCGGGTGCAATGTGAGATGGGTGGTGGCCGAGGGCGGGGACCCTGGCGGTCTGATCCTCGGCTACAGAAGCTGGCCATTGGGACATGGAATGTCACCTCTCTGGTGGGGAAGGAGCCTGAGCTAGTGTGTGAGGTTGAGAGTTTCCGACTAGAAATAGTCGGACTCACCTCAACGCATGGCTCTGGCTCTGGAACCAGTTTCCTTGAGAGGGGTTGGACACTCTTCCACTCTGGAGTTGCCCCTGGTGAGAGGCGCCGAGCAGGAGTGGGCATACTTGTTGCCCCCCATCTTGGTGCCTGTACGTTGGGGTTCACCCCGGTGAACGAGAGGGTAGCCTCCCTTCGCCTACGTGTGGGGGGACGGGCTCTGACTGTTGTTTGTGCCTATGCGCCAAACGGCAGCGCAGATTACCCACCCTTTTTGGAGTCCTTGGAGGGGGTATTGGAGAGTGCGCCTCCTGGGGACTCCCTTGTTCTGCTGGGGGACTTCAACGCTCACGTGGGCAATGACAGTGAGACCTGGAGGGGTGTGGTTGGGAGGAACGGCCCCCCTGATCTGAACCCGAGTGGTGTTTTGTTGTTGGACTTCTGTGCTCGTCATGGATTGTCCATAACGAACACCATGTTCAGGCATAAGGGTGTACATATGTGCTCTTGGCACCAGGACACCCTAGGTCGCAGTTCGATGATCGACTTTGTTGTCGTCTCATCTGATCTGCGGCCGCATGTCCTGGACACTCGGGTGAAGAGAGGGGCGGAGCTGTCAACTGACCACTACCTGGTGGTGAGTTGGCTCCGATGGTGGGGGAGGATGCCGGTCAGACCTGGCAGACCCAAACGTATTGTGAGGGTCTGCTGGGAACGTCTGGCAGAGTCTCCCGTAAGACGGAGCTTTAACTCCCACCTCCGGGAGAGCTTTGAACACGTTCCGAGGGAGGCGGGGGACATTGAGTCCGAGTGGGCCATGTTCCGCGCCTCTATTGTCGAGGCAGCTTATCGGAGTTGTGGCCGCAAGGTTGTTGGTGCCTGTCGTGGTGGCAACCCTCGAACCCGGTGGTGGACACCGGCAGTGAGGGATGCTGTCAGGCTGAAGAAGGAGTCCTATTGGGCCTTTGGCCTTTTTGGCCTGTGGGACCCCGGAAGCAGCAGATAGGTACCGACAGTCCAAGCGGCATGCGGCTCGGGTGGTTGCTGAGGCAAAAACTCGGGCGTGGGAGGAGTTCGGAGAGGCCATGGAGAATGACTTCCGTACGGCTTCGAGGCGATTCTGGTCCACCATCCGGCGTCTCAGGGGGGGAAAGCGGTACGCGACCAACACCATTTATGGTGGGGATGGCGTGCTGTTGACCTCAACTCGGGATGTTGTGAGTCGGTGGGCGGAATACTTCGAAGACCTCCTCAATCCTACTGGCACGTCTTCCACTGAGGAAGCGGAGCCTGGGGACTTTGGGTCGGGCTCTCCAATCTCTGGAGCTGAGGTCACCGAGGTGGTTAAAAAGCTCCGCGGTGGCAGGGCTCCAGGGGTGGATGAGATTCGCCCTGAGTTCCTTAGGGCTCTGGATGTTGTGGGGTTGTGTTGGCTTACGCGACTCTGCAATATCGCGTGGACATCGGGGGCAGTTCCCTTGGATTGGCAGACTGGGGTGGTGGTTCCCCTATTCAAAAAGGGGGACCGTAGGGTGTGTTCCAACTATAGGGGGATCACACTCTTAAGCCTCCCTGGTAAGGTCTATTCAGGGGTTCTGGAGAGGAGGGTCCGTCGGATAGTCGAACCTCGGATTCAGGAGGAGCAGTGTGGTTTTCGTGCTGGTCGTGGAACACTGGACCAGCTCTACACCCTCAGCAGGGTCCTGGAGGGTGCGTGGGAGTTTGCCCAACCAGTTTACATGTGCTTTGTGGACTTGGAAAAGGCATTCGACCGCGTCCCTCGGGGGGTTCTGTGGGGGGTACTCCGGGAGTATGGGGTACCAGGCCCATTGATATGGGCTGTTAGGTCCCTGTACGACCGGTGTCAGAGCTTGGTCCGCATTGCCGGCAGTAAGTCAGGCTCGTTTCCAGTGAGAGTTGGACTCCGCCAAGGTTGCCCTTTGTCACCGATTCTGTTCATAACTTTTATGGACAGAATTTCTAGGCGCAGCCAAGGTGTTGAGAGGATCCGTTTTGGTGGCCTTAGAATCGCTTCTCTGTTTTTTGCAGATGATGTGGTCCTGTTGGCTTCATCAGATCGTGATCTACAGCTTTCGCTGGAGCGGTTTGCAGCCGAGTGTGATGCGGCCGGGATGAGGATCAGTTCCTCCAAATCCGAGGCCATGGTCTTGAGCCGGAAAAGGGTAGCATGCCCTCTCCGGGTCGGGGATGAGGTCCTGCCCCAAGTGGAGGAGTTTAAGTATCTCGGGGTCTTGTTCACGAATGAGGGAAAACTGGAGCGTGAGATCGATAGGCGGATAGGTGCAGCGTCCGCAGTGAAGCGGGCGCTGTACCGGTCTGTCGTGGTGAAGAGAGAGCTGAGTCAAAAGGCAAAGCTCTCAATTTACCGATCGATCTACGTTCCCACCCTCATCTATGGTCATGAGCTTTGGGTTATGACCGAAAGAACAAGATCTCGGATACAAGCGGCTGAAATGAGTTTTCTCCGCAGGGTGTCTGGACTCTCCCTTAGAGATAGGGTGAGAAGCTCAGTCATCCGGGAGGGACTCGGAGTAGAGCCGCTGCTTCTCCACATCGAGAGGAGCCAGTTGAGGTGGCTCGGGCATCTGGTTAGGATGCCTCCTGGACGCCTCCCTGGTGAGGTGTTCCGGGCATGTCCCACCGGGAGGAGACCCAGAGGAAGACCCAGGACACGCTGGAGGGACTATGTTTCTCGGCTGGCCTGGGAACGCCTTGGGATTCCCCCAGAGGAGCTGCTCCAAGTGGCTGGGGAGAGGGAAGTCTGGGCCTCCCTACTTAGGCTGCTACCCCCGCGACCCGACCCCGGATAAGCGGACGAAAATGGATGGATGGATGGAATATTACTTCTAACCTACAAATCTCTCAACAACCTAGCTCCATCTTATATTCAAGATCTTATTGTTCCTGTGATCTTATTATCCTAACAAAGCACTTCACTCTCAGACTGCAGGCTTACTCACGGTCACCAGAGATTCCAGAAACAGAATAGGAGGAATATCTTTCAGTTATCAGGCTCGTCTCTTGTGGAATCAACTTCCAGTTTCTGTCTGTGAGACTGACACATTGTCCAGTTTTAAGACTGGGATTAAGACTTTCCTTTTTGATAAATCCTATAGTTTGAATTGACTTGTTATGCTGCTATAGGCTTAGACTACTGGAGGCCATATTGGCGTCATTTCCTTAAATTAATTGTTAAAATTGAATAGTTTTCATTTGATACTATTTCCATCTTAACATGTGATTCTTGACCTGCCATTGTGTATCTATTCCTTCCAAACCCAGCCGGTTGAAGCAGTTGGATGCTTGTCCTGAGCCTGGTTCTGCTAAAGGTTTCTTCCTTATGAAGGAGTTTTTCCTTTTCACTGTCGCCTTCATGCTTGCTCAAGATTAGTCTGTGATGGAGTTAAATTCAAAGCAGTCTGCTCCTCAAATAAACAATGTTAATTTGTTATTTTATATATTAATGTTTCTGTTCAGTGCACTGAGATGACTTCTGTTGTGACTTGGCACTATATAAATAAATTGAATAGAACTGAATTAAATTTATGGTAAATGACACAAGAGAAACGTCCGACACGCATTGAATGCTTCACTCTGCTTCAGCACAGCAGAGTTCTGCTCTGCCTCTTTGGTTCTGATGGACCGGACTAAATTCTGAAAGCTCACTTCTGAACAGGACATGGACGCTTTACTTGCAATTTTATGAGTTCTGTTTTGAGTTGTATTCACTAACAAAGTTGTTACATTCAACAGTCTTACAGTGTCGGCAACAGCAATGTATAAATGTTAACCCTTCACACACGCGTAGCCAGGGGGGTTCGCTGGGTTCGAACGAACCGCCCACTTTGCCTATGAAGTCCCGCCTACAACTCCCGCACAACACAAGTTCTGTGTTAAGAGAGGTGGAAAGAGAAGATGTGGAGACGCCGCTAATATCAAACCGGTTAACACGCCTCGGTGGTTCACTGGAAGCACGTCGGGTTGCCACTCCAAACTTTATCTCGACTCGGGTTCGATCCTCACTTGGTTTAACTTATTTTACGTTTGTCTTTTTATTGGATTTTAAAAGAGGAGTTTGTGTTATGCCTGTGGTTAACACAAACTCCTTTGTTGCACTGGTAAACAGTGTTGCTGTTTATAGGTCCACGTTTTCTTTAAACGAACCGCCCCTCGTAAAATCCTGGCTACGCCCATGCTTCAGCATTTGTTTGCAGTAATTTTTTTTTACAACTTTTTAGCAGTTTAGCATTAGCAAAGCTAATTATTTTTAGTTAGCAAATTAGTAGTTAGAAAAGCTAAAAATTTTGATTGGCTGTGTCCACCACTGGAAACCTGACAGAGGTCACAACAGAGGTCACAAAAGAGGTCACAAAGGTGCAGGACTTCAAGTACTTAGGGTCAACTGTACAATAAAATGGTGATTGTGGTAGGTGAATAAAAGTGTCCAGACAGGATGGAGTGGATGGGGAAAAGTTTCAGGAGTGATTTGCAACAAAATAGCGGCAGCAAAAGACAAAGAAAATGTTTAGAAGACAGTGGTGAGATCAGCAATATGTAACGATTTCGGTGAACCCAGATTAGTACGAGACCCGGAACGAGACAAGACTCCACATGGTAAAGTTTTAACAGCATTTAATGTGTACAGGTGAATATTTACAAGTGGTCCTCTGGAGCCCCTGGGAAACAAGCAGAAGGTCAGGTGGGTTGCAGTAAGAGTAATGTCCTTCGGCTGATCGTGTTTTATTTTCTCTTACAGGTTGGGTGATTTGGGTGGAGCGCTGAGGTGAATCCAATTGGGTCCAGAGAGTGGTGAACCGGTATGGCAGGCAAACGGTTTGGAGGATCAGGCACGAGGACAAAGAACTGAACTGAAGCAGACCATTCATTAATTCATTCAACCTTTATTTATACAGGCTAGCCTCGTTGAGTCACGGGGACTCATTTACAAGAGGGACCTGTCTCACTCACACCAAACAACCATCCACTCTCACACTCACACCTAGGGTCAATTTAGAGTCACCAATCAGCCTAACATGCATGTTTTTTGGTCTGTGGGAGGAAACCGGAGTACCCGGAGGAAACCCACGCATGCACGGGGAGAACATGCAAACTCCACCCAGAAAGGCCCCCGGACCGGGATTTGAACCGGCAACCTTCTCGCTGAGAGGCAGCAGCTCTACTACCAGTTGTGCCACTGTGCTGCCCATCTGGGGTTCCAGGACTGGAAGGGATCCAAGGAGGCAGGACGACTGGAAACACAGAGAACAAGGTAAATAACTCTTCACACAAAAATGAACAGGCTGGGAGCATAAATACCACAGGTAAGCACAATGCTCCAGCGAAGAGTAGAACTCGACTGCAGCCTTATACAGTTGAGGACCTCATCAGGGAGATGACCGACAGCTGTGGTAATTGGCGGCCATCTTGGAGAGGAGCTGCAGTCGGTTGTACTCTTACACTATCTTGTATGGTCTGGAGACAGAGACATGGACAAAAAGACAGGAGAAAGAACTGGAAGTGGCAGAAATGAAGATGTTGAGGTTCTCCTTAGGAGTGACAAGGATGGATAAGATTAGGAATAAAATCGTCAGAGGTACATCACAGGTTGAACAACTGGGAGATAACGTTAGAGAGACCAGACTGAGATGGTTTGGACATGTCCAGAGGAGGGACAGTGGGTATACTGGTAGAAGGATGTTAGAAATGCAGCTGCCAGGAAAAGACAATGGATGAAGTTAGAGAGGACATGGTTAGTTGGAGTGAGGACAAAGGATGACTCGCTGTGGACCACTGAATAGGAAATTACCCAAATAAAAATGTAAAAAAATGTGTTTATTCTACTGTGAGGTGAGTCTGTTTGGCCAACACGTGATTCAGCAGCACAAAAACAATGAAGGTCAGCTTCATGCTCCATTATTGTCAGTGTTGAAGATTTTACCTGCTGTTGATTTAATACTACAGTATAGTTTATCTTCCAGAATTTAACCAGAAACATGTGCAGTGCTCTGGTTTTTTGTTGTTGTTTTTTTTAGCTTGCTGGAGTGTCTTAAGGCCGAGATACAGTGAAGCAGACTCCGTATACGCGCGTATACGCCCGTATACGCGCGTATACGGAGCCTCTGCTACAGCTCGGCTGATGTTCTCGCGTAGATTCTCGTGTTTTCGCTCCAAATTCTACGTCATTTCCTCCGTACCGTCACTTCCGATCGTCACTTCCGCTAGTTTTTCGCTCCACGGAGAGGACTCAACTGAGCTCGCTGATTGGTCACTTTGACACGCCTACTGAAATGATTGACAGATTTCAGTCAGCTCAAAGTGAAACCTATCGTGAGCAGCTCGCTCAGACTTCTGCGGTGTTCTGATACGGTCTTTCTACTATATATGTTATAAAAAGTTCTCTCAGAAATAAAAATAATAACAGGGAGTGCTTTTCCTGCAGCCCACAGCCCACCACAGCCCACCAGGGAATATATAAAACATCGCGCACCCAGGTAGGACCTGAATTCATTCATTTCATTCATCGAGTGAACGGAGGAAGAAGCGGTTACTTGACTTTAGGCAAAAAAACAAAAGAAAAGGCCCGATCAGCGATAAAAAAGAGGAATTTATTTCATTTGTGTAACATACAAAACAGTCCGGAGCCGGGGAAGTTTAGGTCAGACACCGCGCATCGCGTATGCGAATCGCGTATGCGTAGTAAAAAAATACCTTTGCGCGTACTTGCCCTGAGGGGCTACGCGGGGCTACGCTGCGTACGGGGCATACGTACGCTGCGTATTGGCGTATCGTGAGGACGCGCGAGTGTATCTCGCCCTTTATCTGAAATCAGATGTACTACACAGTGGGGCTCTTGCTACAATTTGACATAAACAGGTTTCCACACACCTGGCAACAGACAGAGATCTCTGAATGTGTTATCAGTCAGACCACTTGCACCTCCTCTCCATTCCCCCGTAAACCTTTGGGAGATAAAACCCAGTCAGCTTCCTCTGTGTCACGGCAAACACCAGTATATAAGCTGAGATGAAAGGATTGTCTTTCAGCACCAAACAGAAACAAACAAGTGAAAGAGCATGACTATACCACTCACCCCCTCATCCTTCTGCTCAGCTCTGCACCTTCCCCTTCTTTCCTACGTGCTCTTTCTCCATCATTCATAGGGGAGTCCTCCAAGTCACCAGTCAAGCATGATCCAGGGATGATAGGTGCAGCGTCAGATGCTTCTAAGAATTTCTTCTTTGAGGTTACGTCCAGGATTAACCTACGTCAGACAAACACTAAACTCCAGTCAGAATAAACCTTTCTGATCATGGTCATCAAATAAAAAACTGTGCATTAGTGGGGAAACTTCAAGGCCTTCTTGGCCTTCAGAGAAGGCCCAAGAATTGAGCACAGCTCATATAAAATGTTACAAGTGAAATTTAATTTTTAATTTTTTACATATTTTTTCTCTTTATTTGGGAAAATACACAAACAACGAAGAAACATGTCTTCATTGCATCATTTATCTTTCCAAAATTGTTATTATATATATATATATTATTTTATTTATTTATTTTTTTATTTTATTTTTTTTACAATATCAGGGATCAGGAGAGACTTGTTGGAGACTCTGTTGTACTCCAAAAGCCTATCACTACCATATATTTTGGAGTTGTCAAGTTTTTCAAGATTACTGGGTCGATCTTAATAAACATGTTAACATATTTGGCTCAAACATTTCCTTTAAGTGGGAGATTATATACCTAGGAGACCTGACTCTGGACCAATGGGATGCACATGATAAAAAAATTACTTTATATGTTGTTAGTAGCCAGTAAAAAAACAAGAACAAGAACCGAGACACACAGCATTGATGACTGGATTGAAACAGTACACAATATTTTTTACAATTGAAAAACTGTCCTATTCTCTAAAGGTGCAAATGGATACATTTTATTAAATTTGGAGTAAATGGACTGAATATGTAAAACTTGTCAGATCAGACTTTACGTAAGTGTATTCGTAATGAGGATTGATTGTCTTTGTTTTTGTCATTGATTCAATTTGCACTCTACAGCAGTCTATGTTGCCCCATTCTTTCTGAACACCCTTGAATTTAGATTCCTCAGGACCACACATTACCTCCCCCACTCCACACACACAATTCAATTTAGTATCTTCTTTTTTTTTAAATATATTATGTTTATCACCATTAGGGGAATGGTAGCACAGAGACCAGTGAAGGTGAGCCTGTGATTGAGATGTCACCAGTTTGAATCCCCTGACTATTAAATAAAAATGTGGGTGGTGAAGCACCCACCTTTACCCTCATTTGTCCCACTCTAAGCCCTTGAGCAAGGCCTTTAACCCCCATCTATTCCCTGGGTGCCCCAGTTAGCAGCCCTCTGCTCTACACATTTGGGCTGTGGTACAGGGGCGGCCGGCCAATGGGCGGCGCTAGGGGTCCGCCCCACTGGAACTTCTGGACCATTTTACATTGAAGACTTTAAAAAATATATTTTTTTGTACATCTACCTTGTGGTGTTTTGCTAGTTTTGATACTTTGCATATCACTTTCTCTCCTATGTTTTTTTTTTTCTGTTGTTTGTTGTTTAATGAAATTCTACCATTGCTGTTCATCATTCTTTAGTTTGTAGCAGGTCGCTTTTGTAAATGAGACCTCGAGGCTCAATGAGATTTACCTGACTAAATAAAGGTTGAATGAATGAATATATACAAAAATGAAATAATAAAATAAAAATATTTCAAAATATATGCATATATGTTTTTAGTTGTGTAGGATAAATATTTTATGAGTAATTATGAGTTATATTGTTTGTTTCAAAAAAAAATTCTGATTGGTGACGTATTTCCTGTTTTGGAGGCGCATGGATCTTATCCATAGACTCTTGTTATAAATGGCGCATGCGCAGTTATTCCACAACGTTACAAAACAATGGGAAGATACTGGGCGCAGTTTTCACCGCCCTGAACACATCCAACGTGAGCTCTACCTACCGATTGAGTGATTCCAAACGTTTTTTATTTATTTTATTTATTTGTTTATTTATTGTCTGGAAAATGAGCCGTGTGGTCAGTGACTCAAGCAGGCTTGCTCAGGTAAGTTTTAAATCATTGAAAGCCCTTTATCTAATGTCTATTTGCATTTCTGACCAATGCCTCTCAAATTTTAGATGGCTGTTTGTGAAAAAAGCCTTCAGCTGACTGTTTATTCTAAAAGTGGCAACTGGTGAGTTTGTTTTTGGAGCTAGCATGCTAATGCTAGCCTTTATCTAATGCTTATATTATTATATTACCATTCCTGACTGATATCCTCTCCACTTTTAGGTGGCTCTGTTTGTGATAAAAGCCTTCAGCTGACTGTTTATTCTAAAAGTGGCAACTGGTGAGTTTGTTTTTTTCTTTGTTTGTTTGTGGAGTTAGGTTGCCAGCGCAGGTTATTGTACAGTATTGGACTCTGATGGCTACATTTATTTTAATTTGCTTATAAAAATGATCAAACATTAATAATTTTATATACTAAATGTCACTTGTGGTGTTTTACTATTTCTTAACACTGTATTGATCTGGAGAATGAAAACAAAGCCTCTTGCAAGTAGAAATGCAGAAATGTTTTAATCTCACTTATTTTCCTTTCTATAATTTATATATAATTTATTTATTTATATATATTTTTGTTTGTTCTTTGTTGTTTTAGTGAGTCAAATTGGTTCTTCTCATCCTGAGCATTTAATTGTTCTGTTGACCTTGTATTAATCTGCATTTGATTAAAAAAACTATTTGAACTTGGGAATTTTTTCATTTTGGAGAAATAGCCCCCCCCCCTGGTGGACATTT
>JBBPBX010047211.1:6368-16379 GCA_038048925.1 Garcialebias charrua | reverse complement strand
GGGAGGTAGGGGGGATGAGGGGTGGGGTGGAGGTGGAGGTGTGGGGTTGCAGGATGGGTGGGGGGGGGTTCTGCCAAGCTGCAGCAGCTGCACTTCAAGGCCGTGAGCAGAACCACATATTGTTTATAGGCCCACAGAAAACAGGCCAGGAGCCAAGCTACACATGCACACACTGAGGAAAATGGGAGGAAGAAAAAAAACAGAGGTGCAGGGCTCCAGAAACACAAACATACACGTAAAAAAGGACTAAACAAAAACAGAATGACGCGTCAAATATAAAAATAAACGTTCTTGTCTTAATTTCTCTTCTTGCCTGGCCGGACACACTAAACGTCCAATTTAAGGTCTGGCGGCCAGCCTCACATTTCTGGTCTCGGCGTATTTTTGGCCGCCCTCGCTTATAAATCACAGAAATCTTGGTTCTGCCAACTAGCGTGTGCGCAAAATTCGCCTAGTTATCGAAAAGCAGACACCTCATTCAAAATTTCAAGTCATCGGCTCAGGGTGAACTAGTTCCTGTTACTGTAATCAAATTGTTTTAAAAACAACATATCAACAAACACATATCAACACTCACGTTCTTGCTGACCTGTGTGGATGTCTGGAAATCTCCGCCAACCCGACCCTGACCGCACCAAATGGACAGAGGAAGCTGGCCAGAGACAAACCCAATCACTGGACTTTCTGTCATATTTACCGTGCCTCGCAGCTGCGCTCCGTTCAGAGGTCATCAGGAGCAGGTGTGGGGAGAAAGGGTTTTCGGCACCATAATGATGGGGATTTTAAACCCCTGTTACCTTAATAAAAACCACACAAGATAAACAAGAGAACAGTGTTAAATCAGACAAACAACTTTGCAAAGGGGAAGGCTTTTTAATGTCTTTTGAAACTTAGTTTGGTCTCAAATACATTGTTCAGCACAATTCCGAATTGTACTGGACATGACAAGCTATTTAAACAAGAAGCAGGTGGAGTTTGACAAGCTCTGACGTCTTACAGATAAAACAAACAAGTCATGGTTCTGATCAAACAAGAACATCTAATCCAAACATTGTCAAGGCTATAAGACTGTCTTTTCTGTATCATAAAGAAAAGCAAACAACATGTTTGTACTATCAAATATAAGTGTTTAAAGGGAACAGAGAATATTTGATACAAGTGAGCTAGGTTATAATTATTGGGTCAGAGTAATTAGTTTTAGATGATAAATATTGAATATCTCCATCACTGGTTTTCTAACAATTTCCTTCAACTAAACAGTAACAAAACAGAAATTATTCTCGTCAGTACCAAAAACTCTATTTTAAAATCAGAACATCTTCTCGTCCCCCTTAAGAACTCTCTGCTGTCCCCCTCCCCTCAGGTCAAGAGCCTCAGTGTCATCCTCGACACCACTCTTTCCTTCACCTCACACATCAACAATGTTACTCGGTCTGCCTATTTCCACCTCCGTAATATTAACCGTCTCCGTCCTTCTCTCACACCCCGCTCCACAGCCATCCTGGTGCACAGTCTTGTGACTTCCCGTATCGATTACTGCAACTCCCTTCTCTACGGCCTCCCCAACAAATCTCTCCACAAGTTACAGATGGTCCAGAACTCAGCTGCCCGTGTCATCACTCAAACCTCCTACTATAACCACATCACTCCTGTCCTGCAGCAGCTCCACTGGCTCCCGGTTAAATCACGCATCATCTTCAAAATTCTACTTCTCACGTTCAAATCTATCCACAACCTTGCCCCTCCTTATCTATCTGACCTCCTACAAATCTCCATCCCATCACGCTCTCTCAGATCCTCCTCTTCACTACATCTCCATGTACCCTCTGCCTGCCTCTCCACCATGGGGAGCAGGGCCTTCACCTGCTCTGCCCCTCACCTCTGGAACGCTCTACCGCCAGACCTTCGAAACACCACCTCCCTTTCTCTGGGACAGCTTTATTTCTTTCAAATTTAGCTAAATAAACACTTTAAAAATATCTTTCTTAGCTAACATTATAGCACAAGGTTTCTTGAGCTTAACCGTTCCTTAATAACATCATTCCATCAATAATATTCAAACAGTCCTTTGATGTAATTGGTCCTTGTGTTTTGTCATTTATTAACAGCTGTCTATCTTTAGGTTATGTGCCATCTGCTTTCAAACATGCTGTGGTCAGGCCTCTTCTAAAAAAAACAGGCTTAGATCCTACAGCTCTCTCTAATTTCAGACCTGTTTCCCATCTGTCATTTTTATCAAAGGTCCTAGAAAAGATTGTTTTTATTCAACTTCAATCTTTTTAAGAGCACAACAACCTGTTTGAAAATTTTCAGTCTGGTTTTCAAGCCCGTCACAGTACTGAATCTGCACTGCTCAAAGTGCAGAATGACATTCTTCTGTCTCTGGATGCAAAAAACCCTGTTCTGCTGGTGATGTTAGACCTCTCAGCAGCTTTTGACACCGTCGACCATCAGGTACTAATCAACCGCTTGTCTCAGCAGGTTGGCCTCCAGGGAGCTGTGCTAGAGTGGTTCAGATCTTACCTAACTGGGAGAACTTTTTCTGTCATGATAGGTGATCTGTCCTCCTCTTCATCAACCCCTCTGACCTCTGGCGTACCACAGGGATCCATTCTGGGGCCAGTCCTCTTCTCTCTTTACATGCTGCCATTAGGATCAATCATTGCACGTCATAATCTGTCTTTTCATATGTATGCAGACGATTTACAAATCTATCTGCCAGTCACTCCCAACCCCTCACTCAGTTCAAACACTATTGTCAACTGCTTAAATGACATTAAGCACTGGCTCTCTCAAAACTTCCTCCACCTAAACACAGATAAAACTGAATGCATTTTATTTGGTGCACCTGATGACACCAGCAACATCCTTCCCAGTCCCAGTTTTGGTTTTCCCCTCCCCCACTTCAACCCGGTAGTTAGAAATCTTGGAGTGCAGCTTGACTCCAACTTAAAGCTTGATAAACAGATCAGTTCTGTTGTCAAAACCAGCTTCTTTCAGCTCCGTCTGCTCTCTAAAGTAAAGTCACTCCTCAGCCGTAGTGATCTGGAGAAAGCCATCCATGCCTTTGTGACCTCCAGACTTGACTATTGTAATGCTTTGTATGTTGGTATTAATCAATCCTCCATCTCCCGTTTACAGCTTGTACAAAACTCTGCCGCCCGCTTTTTGACCAACACACGGAAATATGAACACATCACTCCTGTCCTGTCCTCTCTACACTGGCTCCCGGTTCAGTTCAGGATACAGTTCAAGCTGCTCCTGTTTGTTTTCAAAGCTCTGAATGGACTTGCACCTCTGTACATCTCAGAACTTTTGAAAGTCCATCACCCCAGCAGAGCTTTACGCTCTGCCAGTCAACACCTGCTGGAGGTGCCTCGCTCAAGGTACAAACAATGGGGAGACCGGTCCTTTTCTGTTGCCGGCCCAAAAGCCTGGAACAGTCTCCCCCTTGAGCTGCGTGCCACCTCTGATCTGACTCTGTTCAAAACCAGACTGAAGACCCACTTGTTCAAAAAAGCTTTCAGTGTGTAACTTTTATTACTTTGGTATTTTAGTATGTAGCATTTTTATTTCCATTGCCTCCTTTTATTGCTGTTGTTTTTTATTCTATTTTCACTGATTTATTGTACCAGTTTTTATATTTTCTGTCCTGTTAAGCACCTTGGTCAATGCAAGGCATTGTAGGAAGGTGCTATACAAATAAAGTTTATTATTATTTTTAATAAATTAACTAATGGTCAAATCAGCTGGATTTAAAAAAGTAGTTTCGCCGTGTACACGCGCGCGGGTGGGGCGGCTTTATTTCTTTAAAATTTAGCTAAATAAACGCTTATAAATATCTTTCTTAGCTGACATTATAGCACAAGGGTTCCTGAGCTTAACCGTTCCTTAATAAATTCACGAAATGGTCAAATCAGCTGGATTTAAATTGTTTCGCTTTGACTTCTTCCAAACCGTTGCGTGCGCTAAGAAAATAAATGATAAATAAATCGAATTTTAGCTCAAAAATCTCATACAGCTAACAGTTTGTAAATGACCACCAAGTAATTACATTCTGTAAGTTTAAAGAAAATCTGTCCTGTAGTTCATGAGTTATATATCTAAATAATATATGTTTACGGTAGCTAACCGCTATCAAACAACAATGCTAAATGATCAATTTTTTTTAGCCCTAAACATCTCCTGCAGCTAACAGTTTGTAAATAACCACCAAGTAATTGCATTCTGTAAGTTTAAAGAAAATCTGTCCTGTAGTTCATGAGTTATTTATCTAAACAATATCAGTTTACGGTAGCTAACCGATAACAAACACCGATGCTAAAAGATCAATTTTTTTAGCTCTAAACATCTCCTACAGCTAACAGTTTGTAAATGACCACCTAGTAATTACTTTCTGTAAGTTTCATCAAAATCTGTCTTGTGGTTTCGTAGTTCTTACCTCCAGAGCAGGAGGGCAGTGACAGAGTGTGTCCGACCAGAGCAGGTTGCCATCGGAAACATGAGGTGGGAACGTTCGGTGGACTCTCTGGAAGTGTCAGAGCTCCAGAGCAGGAGGCCGGGCTGCGACAGAGTCAGTCCGACCAGAGGAGGCTACCGTCTGACACATGAGGTGGGAACGGTTGGTGTACCCTAGTGGCTGAAAGTGCTATTGCACATTTTTTGCAAAAATGAAAAACGGTCATATCTGAGCTGAAAATTGGTCTAAAAATATGGGGAAAAATCCATAAACAAGTCTCACCTCTCTATAAGTCACAGGTTATGCAAATTAGGCAAGAAAACCTGTGACTTATAGTCCGGAAAATACTGTAGTAATCTAAGGCTTTGCTATTTCAAAACCCAGTAATCAGATTAAAGTTACCTATCCAAATTAATGTGTATTACTATTTTTGTCATTTTCTTGTAGCACAAAGCTGCACTGCTCTAATTATGACCCTCGACCCTTATTCACCTTTCAGACTCACCATGAATCATGTGCTTTAAAATTACCTCTGACTTCAATAATGTCTGATGTTTTTCTACACATTTCTCGTCAGGGACACAGAGTTGTTTACCTTATTCTTCAAAGTCAAAGTCAAAGTCAACTTTATTGTCAGAACTGCAATATGTACAGGACATACACAGGACCGAAATTGTGTTTCTCTCAGTCCCTCGGGGCAACAGTAACCATCAAAACACTAAACACTAAAACATTTAATAAACATAAGCATAAAATAGTAAAAAAGTGTAACACTGTCCTGAGTTTTTTCATAATAGTATAAAAGTATGAAAATTTACACCAACACTGAAACACCAAACACCCCTAAAACACCAAACACCCAATGAACATAAGCATAAAATGAAATAATAAAAGTGTAATACTGTCCTGAGTTTTTGCATAGTAGTATAAAAAGTATAAAACGTATATCTATAAAATAAACTGAAGTTTCTAGCGTTGACATTTGCAAAGAGTGGCACAGCAGCATATAAGTTAATGTACACAGTATATGTATGAGGTAGTTGATGTTGGTATATAGGCAAAGTGGCATATGAAGTAAGGCACATAAGAAGAGAAGAAAGTTCATTCTCAATAGTCCAGGTATCAAATCCGCTCATTCTCAATTAGTTCATCTGGACAGTTACTGTCCAGATGAACTAATTGAGAATGAGCAGATAAGGCACATAAGGCACATTTGGCATCCTTAGATAAGGCTAGTCAGAGAATACTGTATATGTATCTGCAGTAGTGTAGATAAAAGTAGTGTAAATGTAAACAGTAATAATAAATGTAAAGCAGTAGTAATAAATGTAAACAGTATTAATAAATGTAAACAGTGAATGTAAACAGTAGTATGACTATAGGCAGTAATGTAATACAAACATTAGTGCAAATATGAGAAGTAGTGCAAACTGAATGAGCACATGACCGAGAGTTTAGTGAATAACCCGTTTGATGACACAGAGTCCAGTGTTAAAATCTTTGTGTTGAGTGATAATGTGTGAGAAAGTTTTTTGTGTTAAGGCAGTTCAAATGGGAGGGGAGGCAGAGCAGGCAGAGTGTTTAGCATTCTGACTGCCTGATGAACAGAGCTGTCTCTCAGTCTGCTGGTTCGAGCCTGGAGACTCCTCAGTCTCCTCCCTGATGGCAGCAGTCTAAAGCGGCTGTGTAGTGGGTGTGTGGGATCACCTGCCATGCAGTGGGCTTTCCGAGTGAGGCGTTTGCTGTGTAAGTCCTGCAGTGAGGGCAAGGAGGTGCCGACGATCTTCTCAGCTGCTTTCACGATGCGCTGGAGGCTCTTGCGGCAGGATGCAGTGCATGCACCAAACCACACCGTGATGCAGCTTGTCAGGACACTTTCTATGGCTCCCCTGTAGAAGGTGCACATGATGGAGGTTGAAGCTCCAGCCCTTTTCAGCTTGCGGAGAAAGTAGAGGCGCTGGTGAGCCTTCTTGGCCAGTGCTGCAGTGTTCCTGCTCCAGGACAGGTCCTTTGAGACGTGCACTCCCAGGAACTTGGTGCTGTCCACTCTCTCCACTGCGGTGCTGTTGATGGTCAGAGGGGCATGTTGTGCATCCCTCTTCCTGAAGTCCACGACAATCTCCTTTGTCTTCTCCACGTTGAGAGTGAGATTGTTGTGTCCGCACCACAAGGCCAAGCGGCTCACCTCGTTCCTGTAGTCCGTCTCATCGTTGTTGCTGATGAGACCTACCACTGTTGTGTCGTCCGCAAACTTGATGAAGTGGTTGGAGCTGTACGATGGTGTGCAGTCGTGTGTTAGCAGGGTGAATAGAAGGGGGCTCAGCACACATCCTTGTGGGGCCCCTGTGTTCAATGTGATGGTGCTAGATGTGTTACTCCCGATCCGTACTGTCTGTGGTCTCCCGGTCAGGAAGTCTAGCAGCCAGTTACACATTGAGGTGTTCAGCCCCAGACTGTCCAGTTTATGGATGAGCTGTTGGGGGATGATGGTGTTGAATGCCGAGCTGAAGTCGATGAACAGCATTCTAACATAAGAGTCCTTCGTGTCCAGATGTGTGAGAGCTGTGTGGAGGGCAGAGGAGATGGCATCGTCGGTTGAGCGATTAGGTCGGTATGCAAATTGGAAGGGATCCAGGGAGGCAGGGAGGACAGATGTGATGCTTTTCATGACTAGCCGTTCAAAGCACTTCATCAGGATGGGGGTGAGTGCTACTGGGCGATAGTCATTGAGGCATGCGGGCGTTGCCTTCTTTCTTTCTGTTTCTAAGAAAGAAAAGCAAAAATCATTAATGCAGTTTGTTTTATTTGATTAACAAGTGTGAACATGAATAATTTTGATTGTTGTTCTCAATCATTATAATGAAATCATGTAAAATATTACAATGTGGGTAACATATTTCTCTGTTCTGTTTTTCAGAAAGTAATTATTCCTTCAGAGACACCTGTTGTGAGCAGACTTTGAGCTGAAGCTGTTTTCTTCAGAGGGGAGTCACAGTGTTCCCTATTTATTTAAAACAATATCCTCAGAGCTGTTGTTTTGCACAAAGATCCTTTGTGTAAAAAGCAGTTTGCCTTGGACCCCTGAACTGAGCAGATCGGCTCCGGCTCCGAACCAAAAATCCAAGAGGCCGTGCCAAGGGCCACTCGTTCAACTCCTGAGCAGATAAGCATGTCGCTCAGTTACAATTGTTAGAAGTTAATAACTGCAGAAGATGAAGCCTTTTTCCACTGCAAGACTTATGTTTTTTGCTAGAAATCCAAACGTACATAAGGTGCCGACGGACCTTCTCATCAGCTGTTGCCCTCACAGACCCCTGAATCTGTCACAGTGACTGTTATCTACCTTGGGCAGTTCCCGGCAATTCCTCCTCATATGATGATACCTGGGTCAAAATCCAAGCCAGGGAGGTGGAAGCCTTCACCAGACACATTAACTCGGTCGATAACAACATCAAATTCACCAGAGAGGAAGCAAACGACAACAAGCTGCCTTTTTTGGACTGTTTGGTGCATATGGATGGAGAGGACAGCATCAACATTGAAGTTTACAGAAAACCATCCCACACAGACCAGTATCTCCTGTTTGACCCTCACCATCCACTGGAACACAAACTTTCTGTCATCAGAACTTTACAGCATCGGACCAAACACATCCCCACGAAGTCAGAAGGGAAGGAAAAGGAACAGAAACACATCAAAAAATCTCTCCAAACATGTGGATATCCTAACTGGGCTTTTGTCAAATCAGCAAGGAAATCGAGAAAACACAATAATGAACAGAAAAAGAGAACAGACGAAAAAAACATTGTCATCCCTTATGTTGCTGGAGTTTCAGAGAATTTCAGAAGGATTTTCAACAAACACAACATCCCAGTACATTTCAAACCCAAAAGGACTCTCAGACAGAGCCTAGTGCACCCTAAGGACAGAACTTGTACACACAAAAAAGAGTGGTGTAATTTATGTGGTCCAGTGCAGCGAGGACTGTCGCATTGGCGAAACTAAACAGCCCCAGACGAATGTCACAACATAAGAGAGCCACCTCTTCTGGACACAACTCAGCTGTTCACCCCCACCTCACAGACAAGGGTCACTCATATGAGGACCAGAATGTGCAAATTTTGGACCGGGAGCACAGGTGGTTTGAGAGGGGTGTGAAGGAGTTGGTGAAGGAAGCTGTTTAATAATAATAATAATAATGTCTTTTTCTGTCATCTGTGTACGTTTCCCATACACAGACGAAATTTGTCTCTGCATTTAACCCAACCACCACCAGGTGTTGCAGTGAGCAGCCATAGAAAGCGCCCGGGGAGCTGGAGAATTTATATCAAGAAAGAACGGCCCTCGCTTAATAGAGGAGGAGGCCTGAGATTTCAACTTTCCAAGACTTATCACGCAGTTTTGGGGCTGATTCCCAGACGTTTTACACCGGATGGGAGCAGAGGTGTCTTGTCTGGGAATTAGACTAGCAAAGATTTTGAGAGGCCTCTGCTGTTGGGGTGTGAGGTGTGATTTTCAATTTACATACAGTTGTGTGTCTTCTGTCAAAGACCTTAAGAAACCCCTACTGTTAAGGTGTGATTCGTCAATTTACATGTATGAGTTATCTCAGCTTTCAATTTACATAGGTTGGTGCGTGACATCTAAGACTGTTATAACTCCACGCACACACAGTCTTCTCATTGAATTGATAAAGCTCCCCGGATAGAAAGCGAAACGTTTTCTGTAACAAATAAAGTCCAGTTGTTCTTGCATTGAACGCCTTTTTTGATATTGTAACACACAACAATTACTTTTTTACTTTTTGGTCGTTTATTTTGTACCCTTATTGCATGCTTTAGTATTTCCGGTTTGCTTGTTGTTTGTTTTTTAGCAAGTCAAATCCATTCTTCTCATCCTGAGCATTTCATTGTACTAAGTTAACCCTGTGTTAACCTGCATATGACAAATAAACACTTGAACTTGAACTTAATAATACAAAACATAATGCAAGAACAGTATGCCTAACAACAGCAGCATGAACATGAGTTTGTGTGAGCAGGTGGGCATGGATTAAGATAAAAACATGTCATAAAAACAGCAGTATGAGATCATATCAGCAGCATGAATAATCAGCAGCACATACCAACAGTCAAAGTGTCGATTACATGTATAAAATAAATCAAACTGCAGCTTTTTGACCTGGGGAGGTAGTGTGAACAAAAGTAATGCCCTTCATTTCTACATTCAAATGTGTCAGGTTAAATTTGCAATCAAACACAGTGTGTAGTTCACTTCCATATGTTTGTGCTTAGTTACATATATTTTTATTCATTATAATCATCCTCGTCTTTTTTTGCGGCAAAATTTTCTTAAGGAAAATCAGCTGTTCCACATGCTCATGTTGTGGAAACAATATTTTTTGCAGTGCTGAAAACTCTCTCAGATGTCACACTGGTGGCTGGTATGCAGAGATGCATTTTAGCCATAGATGACAGCAGTGGCAAGTCCTGCTGCTCTTTCCACCACTGTAGTGGGTTTTTTGTCAGGGGCAAAGGATCACGCTCTCTGTA
>JBBPBX010047210.1:12286-26261 GCA_038048925.1 Garcialebias charrua | reverse complement strand
TATTACTACAGTTATATCTTAGTGATACATTATCCGATCTGCACGAGATTTATTGTGCTTTATCAGTGAACACTTCGACACACATTGATAATGGTATGTACATTTTTACTCCATAGCGCCCCCTATATTATTACTACAGTTATATCTTAGTGATACATTATCCGATCTGCACGAGATTTATTGTGATTAATCAGTGAACACTTCTATACACATTGATAATGGTATGTAAATTTTTACTCCATAGCGCCCCCTATATTATTACTACAGTTATATCTCAGTGATACATTATCCAATCTGCACGAGATTTATTGTGCTTTATCAGTGAACACTTCGACACACATTGATAATGGTATGTAAATTTTTACTCCATAGCGCCTCCTATATTATTACTACAGTTATATCTTAGTGATACATTATCCGATCTGCACGAGATTTATTGTGCTTTATCAGTGAACACTTTGATACACATTGATAATGGTATGTAAATTTTTACTCCATAGCGCCCCCTATATTATTACTACAGTTATATCTCAGTGATACATTATCCGATCTGCACGAGATTTATTGTGATTAATCAGTGAACACTTCTACACACATTGATAATGTATGTAAATTTATACTCCATAGCGCCCCCTATATTATTACTACAGTTATATCTCAGTGATACATTATCCGATCTGCACGATATTTACTATGTTTCATCCGTGAGACCTTGTGGACACATTGATATTGTGGTTTAACATATGACTCAAGAGCGCCCCCTAGATTATTCAAATTGATATAGCTCAGTGAGACATCATCTGATCTGAACCAGATTTATTGTGTATCATCAATGAGCCCTTGTGGACACATTGATATGGTGGGCTAACATTTAACTCAAGTGCACCCCCTACATTATTTCTATAGTTATATCTCAGTGATACATCATCCGATCTGAACCAGATTTATTGTGCATCATCAGTGAGCCCTTGTGGACACATTGATTTTGTGGTTTAACATATAACTCCATAGCGCCCCCTAGATTATTCAAACTGTTATATCTCAGTGAGACATCATCCGATCTGAACCAGATTTATTGTGCGTGTGCACCCCTGGTGCGGAGTAGACACGAGAGACTGTGAAATGGCGACCGAGCGGACGAGCTGGAGCTCGCGCGGTCGCCTCAATAAGGTCGGAGCGGCGCTAAGCTGCGAGGGCCTCAACGCCGCTTGCGGCTTTAATTAGGCCCGAAGCAGCGAAGCTCTGCTGAAGGCCTATTGTAATCGCTCGATTTCTTCATTAGGCCCGAAGCAGCGAAGCTCTGCTGAAGGCCTATTGTAATCGCAGGATTTCTTCATTATTATTATTCTTCTTCCGTCACTTCGCGCGGCCGTTTGGGGCCTTTAACATATTCAAAAACTCACCAAACTTCACCCAAAATTGTCCCCCAACGAAAATTTTATGAATCTGGTGTAATCGTAAGTGGGCGTGGCCTAACTGCTCAACAGCGCCCCCTAACGTGAGTTGGGGAAAACCGTAAGTCGTAGAGATCTGAAACTCGGTACATATGTAGATCTCCCCAATTCAAGAAAAAAAGTACATTGGAGGTACCCTCTAAAATGCACAGGTAGGCGGCCATTTTGGGTCAAAGGTCAAATTTTGGTCATTTTTCAGTTTTACTCATGTCGAACTTTGACGAACTCCTTCTCAGGCGTTCGACCTATCGGCTTCAAACTTTGTCAGAATGCAGTTAAGGCATGGGCCTTTAAAAGTTATCAAAAAAATTGACTTTTCGTATATGTTCAGGGGGCGTGGTGGAGCGGTGAACTTGGCGTACTCGCCGAAACAAACGAAACGCTATAACTTTGACATTTAAAGGTCTATTGACACCATGCTTTATCCTAGAATAATGAAACTTGGTACACATATGTATCTCATCAGGAGCTACAAAAAAGTCTCTTGGAGCAATGGTCCAAAGCCAACAGGAAGTCGGCCATTTTAGGTCAAAGTCACAATTTGGTCTATTTCATTTACGTCATATCTGAGCGAACTCGTCCTAGAGCTTTCGAGATCCAGGCGTCAAACTCGGTCAGCACTATCTTGAGGCATTGAAGGTCAAAAGTTATCAAAAGAATTTTTCTAAGTCAAAGCATGTGGGCGTGGCCTTAGGTCAAAGTCAAATTTGGTCTATTTCGTTTACGTCATATCTGAGCGAACTCGTCCTAGAGCTTTCGAGATCCAGGGGTCAAACTCAGTCAGCACTATCTTGAGGCATTGAAGGTCAAAAGTTATCAAAAGAATTTTTCTATGTCAAAGCATGTGGGCGTGGCCAAGCCTCAAATCTGGCCATTTTCCATGAAACATCAACTACGTCATATCTGAGCGAACTCGTCCTAGAGCTTTCGAGATCCAGGCGTCAAACTCGGTCAGCACTATCTTGAGGCATTGAAGGTCAAAAGTTATCAAAAGAATTTTTCTATGACAAAGCATGTGGGCGTGGCCTTAGGTCAAAGTCACAATTTGGTCTATTTCATTTACGTCATATCTGAGCGAACTCGTCCTAGAGCTTTCGAGATCCAGGCGTCAAACTCGGTCAGCACTACCTTGAGGCATTGAAGGTCAAAAGTTATCAAAATAATTTTTCTATGTCAAAGCATGTGGGCGTGGCCAAGCCTCAAATATGGCCATTCTCCATGAAACATCAAGCTAAAATAACTTCCTAATATAAGCTCCCAGCTTCACCAAACTCACTGACATCGATCCTTGTTCACCCCCCTGCAGGATTCCATTGCAATACTTGGTGGGCGTGGCCTAATTCCGCAACAGCGCCCTCTAGAATATTTTAAAAAAACAGCCCCCAGCCATGCTTTATCCCAGAATTATGAAACTTGCTACACATGTGTATCTCATCAGGAGCTACAAAAAAGTCTCTTGGAGCAATGGTCCAAAGCCAACAGTATGTCGGCCATTTTAGGTCAAAGTCACAATTTGGTCTATTTCATTTACGTCATATCTGAGCGAACTCGTCCTAGAGCTTTCGAGATCCAGGCGTCAAACTCGGTCAGCACTATCTTGAGGCATTGAAGGTCAAAAGTTATCAAAAGAATGTTTCTATGTCAAAGCATGTGGGCGTGGCCAAGCCTCAAATCTGGCCATTCTCCATGAAACATCAAGCTAAAATAACTTCCTAATATAAGCTCCCAGCTGCACCAAATTCACTAAGAGCTATATTTATCCATCCCTCGACACGACTGCAGTCCAATATGTAGTGGGCGTGGCCTGATTCTTCCAGAGCGCCCCCTAGAATTTAGTTTAAAAATCAGTCCCCAGCCATGCTTTATCCCAGAATTATGAAACGTGGTATACATGTGTAAATTGTCAGGACCTACAAAAAAGTATCTTGGAACCCTGGTCCAAAACCAACAGGAAGTCGGCCATTTTGGATCAAAAGGTAGTTTTGGTCATAAATTCCACACCTTTCTGGTGGTTTAAAGCCACTCTATCTCTCACGCCCTTGACATAGTCAAGATGATCCTGTGCTAGAAGATAGATAATACATTGATCTGATGTATTTTAAAACGCTTGAAGGTTTTGTTGGAGGATGTGGGCGTGGTTGTGGCAGCATGGCGAATACAAGACCAACAGGCGATGCTAGAGCTCTGGAGTTTGCATGTGATTTTGAATATTTGGCAAATGCGCACCATGATCGCGACTGGGCGGACTAGCTAGAGTTCCCATGCTCACCACAATAAGGCCGGAGCGGCGCTAAGCTGCTTCGGGCCTCAACGCCGCTTGCGGCTTTAATTAGGCCCGAAGCAGCGAAGCGCTGCAAGGACCTATTGTAATTGTAGTGTTTATTATTATTATTATTTTTTTCTTCCCCCCAAAGAAGTGGCCTTTTGGAGGCTTTATCATATACGAAAACTCACCAAATTTGGCGGACTCGTCAGGACTGGTGAAAAATTACGTATTTTGGGGGCGTGGCAAAAATCGCCACAGAAACGGCTCAAGAGCGCCCCCTAGAAATATTCAAAATACCTTCCGCATGACCTTAGTTTGACGTAGAATCATGAAATTTGGTACACTTGTCCAACTCATCAAGATGTACAGAAAACCCTCTAGCACCAACGTTGTACAATAAATGGGAAGGCGGCCATTTTGGAACGATGACCAAATTTTCACCCCTTTTTGGCCGTTTACAGCCTCCGCATTTGAACGAACTCCTCCTATGAATTTCGCTCGATTTGTTTCAAACTTGGCCAGTTTCTTCATAAGGCACGGGGGAACAAACGATATCAAAATTGTGCGTTTTCATGAATGCTGAAGGGGCGGGGCCAGACGTCAAAGTTGGACATCTCGCCATGAAAAACGAAACGCTTACAGCTCTTACACGAAAAAAGTCTAATACATCAAATCTTCAGTTATTGACCCACATCTGGTCCCCCGCAAAACTGTATGGTCAAATCATGACATCACTTAAGCCACGCCCCCTGACAACAGGAAGTGTAAAGTTTTACGTTGAACGGTCCATATCGGACCCCTGTTACCTAATCAGCGTGGCATTATGTCCAGTGACCGAAGACATGTTGGTGTAACAAGCATTCCAATACTGTTCGTTTTTGGTGGAGCATGTGGGCGTGGCGACGTGGCGAAGTAAGACATAACGCCATCACCATACGTTTGGTTCTAAAATCCACAGATTTGATCCGAGGAGTACCAAAATAAGTATGATCGATCATTGCCCACCCCTTGAACAGGTGTTTATGCTAATTAGCAAATCGCTACAGAAACGGCTCAAGAGCGCCCCCTAGAAATATTCAAAATACCCTCCGCATTGACCTTAGTTTGACGTAGAATCATGAAATTTGGTACACTTGTCCAACTCACCAAGATGCACAGAAAACCCTCTGGCACCAATGTTGTACGATAAATGGTAAGGCAGCCATTTTGGAACGATGACCAAATTTTCACCCCTTTTTGGCCGTTTACAGCCTCTGCATTTCAACGAACTCCTCCTAGGGATTTCGCTCGATTTGATTCAAACTTGGCCAGTTTCTTTATAAGGCACGGGGGAACAAATGTTATCAAAACTGTGCGTTTTCATGCATGCTGAAGGGGCGGGGCCAGACCTCAAAGTTGGACATCTCGCCATGAAAAACGAAACGCTTACAGCTCTTACATGAAAACTGTCTAATACATCAAACCTTCAGTGATTGACCCACATCCGGTCCCCTGCAAAACTGTATGGTCAAATCATGACATCACTTAAGCCACGCCCCCTGACAACAGGAAGTGTAAAGTTTTACATTGAACGGTCCATATCGGACCCCTGTTACCTAATCAGCGTGGCATTGTGTCCAGTGACCGAAGACATGTTGGTGTAACAAGCATTCCAATACTGTTCGTTTTTGGTGGAGCATGTGGGCGTGGCGACGTGGCGAAGTAAGACATAACGCCATCACCATACGTTTGGTTTTAAAATCCACAGATTTGATCCGAGGAGTACCAAAATCAGTATGATCGATCATTCCCCACTGCTTGGACAGGTGTCTATGCTAATTAGCATATAGACTCCATAGCGCCCCCTAGATTATTCAAACTGTTATATCTCAGTGATACATCATCCGATCTGAACCAGATTTATTGTGCATCATCAGTGAGCCCTTGTGGACACATTGATAAGGTGGGCTAACATTTGACTCAAGTGCGCCCCCTACATTACTTCTATAGTTATATCTCAGTGATACATCATCCGATCTGAACCAGATTTATTGTGCATCATCAGTGAGACCTTGTGGACACATTGATATTGTGGTTCAACATATGACTCCAGAGCGCCCCCTAGATTATTCAAACTGTTATATCTCAGTGAGACATCATCCGATCTGAACCAGATTTATTGTTCATCATCAGTGAGCCCTTGTGGACACATTGATAATGTGGTTTAACATATAACTCCATAGCGCCCCCTAGATTATTCAAACTGTTATATCTCAGTGAGACATCATCCGATCTGAACCAGATTTATTGTGTATCATCAGTGAGACCTTGTGGACACATTGATATTGTGGTTTAACATGTGACTCCAGAGCGCCCCCTAGATTATTCAAACTGTTATATCTCAGTGAGACATCATCCGATCTGAACCAGATTTATTGTGCGTGTGCACCCCTGGTGCGGAGTAGACACGAGAGACTTCGAAATGGCGACCGAGCGGACGAGCTGGAGCTCGCGCGGTCGCCTCAATAAGGTCCGAGCGGCGCTAAGCTGCGAGGGCCTCAATGCTGCTTGCAGCTTTAATTATTATTATTTTTTTTTTATTTTTATTCTAGTCCCTCTTTAAGTGGCCTTTTGGGGGCTTTATCATATACGAAAACTCACCAAATTTTGCGGACTCGTCAGGACTGGTGAAAAATTACGTATTTTGGGGGCGTGGCAAAAATCGCCACAGAAACGGCTCAAGAGCGCCCCCTAGAAATTTTCAAAATACCCTCCGCATTGACCTTAGTTTGACGTAGAATCATGAAATTTGGTACACTTGTCCAACTCACCAAGATGCACAGAAAACCCTCTGGCACCAATGTTGTACAATAAATGGTAAGGCGGCCATTTTGGAACGATGACCAAATTTTCACCCCTTTTTGGCCGTTTACAGCCTCCGCATTTGAACGAACTCCTCCTATGAATTTCGCTCGATTTGGTTCAAACTTGGCCAGTTTCTTCATAAGGCACGGGGGAACAAACGATATCAAAATTGTGCGTTTTCATGAATGCTGAAGGGGCGGGGCCAGACGTCAAAGTTGGACATCTCGCCATGAAAAACGAAACGCTTACAGCTCTTACACGAAAAAAGTCTAATACATCAAACCTTCAGTTATTGACCCACATCCGGTCCCCCGCAAAACTGTATGGTCAAATCATGACATCACTTAAGCCACGCCCCCTGACAACAGGAAGTGTAAAGTTTTACGTTGAACGGTCCATATCGGACCCCTGTTATCTAATCAGCGTGGCATTGTGTCCAGTGACCGAAGACATGTTGGTGTAACAAGCTTTCCAGTACTGTTCGTTTTTGGTGGAGCATGTGGGCGTGGCGACGTGGCGAAGTAAGACGTAACGCCATCACCATACGTTTGGTTCTAAAATCCACAGATTTGATCCGAGGAGTACCAAAATCAGTATGATCGATCATTGCCCACCCCTTGAACAGGTGTTTATGCTAATTAGCAAATCGCTACAGAAACGGCTCAAGAGCGCCCCCTAGAAATATTCAAAATACCCTCTGCATTGACCTTAGTTTGACGTAGAATCATGAAATTTGGTACACTTGTCCAACTCACCAAGATGCACAGAAAACCCTCTGGCACCAATGTTGTACGATAAATGGTAAGGCGGCCATTTTGGAACGATGACCAAATTTTCACCCCTTTTTGGCCGTTTACAGCCTCTGCATTTCAACGAACTCCTCCTAGGGATTTCGCTCGATTTGATTCAAACTTGGCCAGTTTCTTTATAAGGCACGGGGGAACAAATGTTATCAAAACTGTGCGTTTTCATGCATGCTGAAGGGGCGGGGCCAGACCTCAAAGTTGGACATCTCGCCATGAAAAACGAAACGCTTACAGCTCTTACACGAAAACTGTCTAATACATCAAACCTTCAGTGATTGACCCACATCCGGTCCCCTGCAAAACTGTATGGTCAAATCATGACATCACTTAAGCCACGCCCCCTGACAACAGGAAGTGTAAAGTTTTACGTTGAACGGTCCATATCGGATCCCTGTTACCTAATCAGCGTGACATTGTATCCAGTCACCGAAGACATGTTGGTGTAACAAGCTTTCCAGCACTGTTCGTTTTGGGTGGAGCAAGTGGGCGTGGTGACATGGCGAAGTAAGACGTAACGCCGTCACCATACGTTTGGTTCTAAACTCCACAGATTTGATCTGAGGAGTACCAAAATCATTATGATCGATCATTACCCACCCCTTGAACAGGTGTTTATGCTAATTAGCAAATACCCTCCATAGCGCCCCCTAGATTATTCAAACTGTTGTAGCTCAGTGATACATCATCCGATCTGAACCAGATTTATTGTGCATCATCAGTGAGCCCTTGTGGACACATTGATATAGTGAGCTAACATTTGACTCAAGTGCGCCCCCTACATTATTTCTATAAATATATCTCAGTGATACATCATCCGATCTGAACCAGATTTATTGTGCATCATCAGTGAGCCCTTGTGGACACATTGATATGGTGGGCTAACATTTGACTCAAGTGCGCCCCCTACATTATTTCTATAGTTATATCTCAGTGATACATTATCCGATCTGAACTAGATTTATTGTGCATCATCAGTGAGCCCTTGTGGACACATTGATATGGTGGGCTAACATATGACTCAAGAGCGCCCCCTAGATTATTCAAACTGTTATATCTCAGTGATACATCATCCGATCTGAACCAGATTTATTGTGCATCATCAGTGAGCCCTTGTGGACACATTGATATGGTGGGCAAACATTTGACTCAAGTGCGCCCCCTACATTACTTCTATAGTTATATCTCAGTGATACATCATCCGATCTGAACCAGATTTATTGTGCATCATCAGTGAACACTTTGACACACATTGATAATGTTATGTAAATTTTTACTCCATAGCGCCCCCTATATTATTACTACAGTTATATCTCAGTGATACATTATCCGATCTGCACGAGATTTATTGTGCTTTATCAGTGAACACTTCGACACACATTGATAATGTTATGTAAATTTTTACTCTATAGCGCCCCCTATATTATTACTACAGTTATATCTTAGTGATACATTATCCGATCTGCACGAGATTTATTGTGATTCATCAGTGAACACTTCTACACACATTGATAATGGTATGTAAATTTTTACTCCATAGCGCCCCCTGTATTATTACTACAGTTATATCTTAGTGATACATTATCCGATCTGCACAAGATTTATTGTGCTTTATCAGTGAACACTTCGACACACATTGATAATGGTATGTAAATTTTTACTCCATAGCGCCCCCTATATTATTACTACAGTTATATCTTAGTGATACATTATCCGATCTGCACGAGATTTATTGTGATTCATCAGTGAACACTTCTACACACATTGATAATGGTATGTAAATTTTTACTCCACAGCGCCCCCTATATTATTTCTACAGTTATATCTCAGTGATACATTATCCGATCTGTACGAGATTTATTGTGCTTTATCAGTGAACACGTCGACACACATTGATAATGGTATGTAAATTTTTACTCCATAGCGCCCCCTATATTATTACTACAGTTATATCTCAGTGATACATCATCCGATCTGAACCAGATTTATTGTGTATCATCAGTGAGACATTGTGGACACATTGATATTGTGGTTTAACATATGACTCCAGAGCGCCCCCTAGATTACTCAAACTGTTATATCTCAGTGAGACATCATCTGATCTGAACCAGATTTATTGTGTATCATCAATGAGCCCTTGTGGACACATTGACAAGGTGGGCTAAATTTGACTCAAGTGCGCCCCCTACATTATTTCTATAGTTATATCTCAGTGATACATCATCCGATCTGAACCAAATTTATTGTGAATAATCAGTGAGCCCTTGTGGACACATTGATATTGTGGTTTAACATATAACTCCATAGCGCCCCCTAGATTATTCAAACTGTTATATCTCAGTGAGACATCATCCGATCTGAACCAGATTTATCGTGTATCATCAGTGAGACCTTGTGGACACATTGATATTGTGGTTTAACATGTGACTCCAGAGCGCCCCCTAGATTATTCAAACTGTTATATCTCAGTGAGACATCATCCGATCTGAACCAGATTTATTGTGCATCATCAGTGAGTCCTTGTGGACACATTGATAAGGTGGGCTAACATTTGACTCAAGTGCGCCCCCTACATTATTTCTATAGTTATATCTCAGTGATACATCATCCGATCTGAACCAGATTTACTGTGAATCATCATTGAGACATTGTGGACACATTGATATTGTGGTTTAACATATGACTCCAGAGCGCCCCCTAGATTATTCAAACTGTTATATCTCAGTGATACATCATCCGATCTGAACCAGATTTATTGTGCATCATCAGTGAGCCCTTGTGGACACATTGATATGGTGGGCTAACATTTAACTCAAGTGCGCCCCCTACATTATTTCTATAGTTATATCTCAGTGATACATCATCCGATCTGAACCAGATTTATTGTGCATCATCAGTGAGCCCTTGTGGACACATTGATTTTGTGATTTAACATATAACTCCATAGCGCCCCCTAGATTATTCAAACTGTTATATCTCAGTGAGACATCATCTGATCTGAACCAGATTTATTGTGCGTGTGCACCCCTGGTGCGGAGTAGACACGAGAGACTTCGAAATGGCGACCGAGCGGACGAGCTGGAGCTCGCGCGGTCGCCTCAATAAGGTCCGAGCGGCGCTAAGCTGCGAGGGCCTCAATGCTGCTTGCAGCTTTAATTATTATTATTATTATTATTATTATTATTATTATTATTATTATTATTATTATTATTATTATTATTATTATTATTATTATTATTATTATACAAAAGAGCAACTTGTACAACCCAGTCCAGATTAGCAGCAGGTACAGTATAAAATCAGAAATGGTTCTTGTTGAGGAAAATGATCATATATTTTTCTCAGGTAGTATGTGTGAGTGTTCTAGACAGACAGTGTCTCCTGCAGTGGAAAACACATGTTTGCTGGGTGTGGGAGAAGATTGAACACACATATGAGAATGCAAGATCTGACAGCAAAGGATAAGTCTTGTGTTGCTACCACCACCACTACCAGCAGGGTCCTCAGACAGAACGGCTGGTGGAATGTCCTGGTCCATCTGCAGCCCTCTCTTCATTTGTTTCTTCATGGACATGGAGCTGTGACATTATGTTCTGTGAGTCTTCCTCAGCAAAACGCTCCTCCAGTGGAGACTTTCTGGACAGACTGCAGGGAGGTGGTTCCTAAACAAACAACAGGTTCATCAGTATTATCAGTAAAAAGGGATTATTAAATCATTGTTAAAGCTGCTATATGTAACTTTTCTAAAAATATATTTTTTACATATTTCTTCACTCTGTCACTATCTCCTGAAAGACTGATGTTAGACAAGTAATCTCTGAAAAAAACTATAATCCCCTTGTTTCTCCAGGTGTTACTAAAAGCATTTCTAAAAAGCCACAGTGACCCGCCGTTAACCAGCCAATAAAAACAGAGCTTCTCACGCCCCCGCCTGTCCCAGCCCCAGCGGCCACGCACGTTCTCGTTCAAAGGATTGCAAAGCGATGCAGGACTGTTTTGTATGTGCAGAGGTGGGTAGAGTATTCAAAATTTTTACTCAAGTAAAAGTATTGTTACTTGAACCAAATAGTACTCAAGTAAAAGTAGTGAGTAGGCATCCAAAAATTTACTTGAGTAAAAGTAATAAAGTACTTTGATTATAACCTACTCAAGTAGTGAGTAACTGCGGAGTACCATCTTGTGTCATTAAATTATAACATGCAAATGGATTTACAAGGAAACATAACTTTTAATGAGACTGAACATACATTGTTATAAATAAAAACACAAAGGCAATACCAGCCAAAAGGATTTAGAAATAAACCACTTATCTTTTACATTGTTGTAAATAAAAAAAAAAACACAAAGGCAACTGTAGCCCAAATAATTCTGCTAAATAATAATAAACTTGACTTTCTGCAAAACTTTGTTTCTACCAGTAAATGTTGGAACTCATTTTCTTACATTTTGACATCCTATAAACAGCACTAACTGTTTACCAGAATCTCCGACGTCACTCAACATGGCCCGCGCGGAGAGTTTGTTGTGGTCACGTGACTGGTTGGCTTCACTTGATTGGTTACATGTCAGGTGACAATAAGTTACGCAATAATTTTGCTGCAAATGTTTTTACATACTTGAAACAAAAGTAACTGTAGCGATCGGCAGAAAGCCCATAGTAACTGAGTAAAAGTTGTGGTTTTCTCCCCTAAAATTTACTCAAGTAAAAGTATAAGTCTTTCACATTTAAACTACTCTCACAAGTACAATTTTCTCAAAAAGCTACTCAAGTAAATGTAACGGAGTAAATGTAACTCATTCCTACCCACCTCTGTGTATGTGACACAAATGCATTAAATTCCCCTTCTTCATCCCTGATCTGGACTTTTTTTGTTGTTGCCAAAAGTCAAGTGATTGCTTCCTCCTCTGCTGACTCCATGACTGAAATGATGAGGAAATGAATGAATTTGTCACGAGCGAATTAAAATCAGGTTCAACGTTACGTGGCTGCGCGAGGCTCTGCAGATTTCCTGATGTTCTGGTGTGCTGGACCAGCGCTCCCTGTTTTTATTTTATTTTTTAGAAAGTTTTATTAACATAACACAGAATATCGCAGCAGCTGCGACTGGACATGCAGTGGAGGCGGAGCTATGGGGGTTGAGCTGAAGTTCAGCGAGAGCAAGGGGGAGGGACCAGAAACGTGTCTCTGTTCAAATTTTTTCTAAGTTCCAGCGCGTTCCAAAAACTACAAATAGCAGCTTTAAGATTGAGAATGTATATAATTGCATCATACACTTACATTCTCCTCCTCATCCTCCACTCCCTCATTCTCAGGCCTTTCCTCAGACTGCATGGTGACCCTATCATCTCCAGTCTTCCTCTATTGACCACAAAGAAAATTACTAGTACCGGTACAGTATTTAGATTTCAGATTTTAATAGCAGAAAAGGACAGTTGTGCATGAATGACCTTTCACCTTCTCCGTCATCTTTCTCTGGATCTGCTCCCAGACACGTCGTCCATCTTCTGTTTAAAGAGCAGAGCGGCTCTTCTCCACCTTATAACAAGATGGGATTAACTTATTTGACAAGTGGTCCATGGTAGGTGGTGGTGTGTACTTGGCTTGATGGTTTTCACCATGTCCCTGCAAACATATAAACAAACATGTAATGTCACTGTTACCGTAATGTTAGCTTAGGATGGACAATTATTAGCTCTGTTGTTATTGCCTAACTAACCTAAATGTTGGTGACTCCACATCTGAAAATGGATGCAACCTTTTCACAACATATGCTGTAACCGTTCTGTAGCACTCTTCATTCAGTTACACTGATGTATTTCCCTTCTTGATTAACAAGAAGAAACTTTAGAGTTGTTTTTTAATGTAATTTTAGGAGCAAACAATTGAATTGATTCTAATCTGAGCCCATACATCTGACAAGCTTTCAGACACAGTTGAACCCTTCTCAGCAAGGTGTCATCACTTCCTGGAAGGCTTTTTATCAGTTTCTCCTGCACTCCCAGGTAAACAGACCATCAGTCACTCTTCATCTTCTATAAACAGCAGAGATGTGAGAAGTGTCCCTCACCTTGTCTACCTTAAACAACGTAAAGAATTATCTTTCCCTGCAGCGTTGTTCTATTTCTGGATCAACATCAGCATAAGAAGTAACCAGGCTGATAAGAGAAGGACAGGTCTTACAAATCACCAGTAGTTTTCACAGAAAAATGCAATGTAGCGTGCACACATGCCACAATCCCGGACATTTTCATTACATCACACTAATTGTGAATTCCTCAAGATGATTGAGAGAGAGAGAGAGAAAATACCTGCTGTGACCACCTCCTGAATTACCTGGTAGTAACAGGAAGCTTCTGAACGCAAGGATTACATGCAGGCTGAAGATAAACCTTAAGCCCCCAGTATAGCTCTGCGTACGGCCGTACGCCACTGTACGCCGTTCGTACGCAGAGGCACAAGCATAGCTTCGCAGGGCATGTACGCGCCAAGCTCAAATTTTACGACCATGTACGCAAATGCGTTGTCGCACAATAAACTGCCCGGCGCCGGACTGTTTTGTATGCGACACAAATGTATTAAAATTCCTCTTCTTCATCCTTGATCTGGC
>JBBPBX010047209.1:0-26261 GCA_038048925.1 Garcialebias charrua | reverse complement strand
ACTTAGGATGGCAAGCTAGAAAAGTAGCCCAATTTATGATAAGTCATTGTTTAAATATGATACCATAAGTTGAAATGACTAACTATAGAACATTATTCATTCTCCAAAAATTGAGTACTCTTGTCAAGTAAAATTACAATCATATTCTATTTGAACTCAAATAATAAAGTTATACCCTTGTCTAATTAACGTTTACTTGTTGTATAAACTTCATACTCTGAGTTTAAACAACTTGCAAATTTACATTATCCATTCATAAAAACTTGTTTTCATTTGTTAAAATAACAAACATTTATATATACTTTCAACTCTCATTTTAAAGTTAAACTGACATACCAATTCCCTTTTTGAGTTAATTTAACTCAAGATTTTAAGGCAGCTTTTGAACTTAAAATAGCAATTTAAGTAAACAAACATTTCAAAATTTCACTTTCTCCACTAAGAATGCCAAGTTCACAATTTTTCTAAAATAATTACACCAAATACACTTCCAATTCAAATATCAACCATTTATTTTGATCTTTTTCTTTCAAATGCAGATGAGACAAGCCGTAAAAGAAAACATTTGTCCAAGACAAGCTGAAGTGTTGACATTTATAGGACCGAAACTGACAAAAAACATTTTTTTTGACAAATAAACACACATACAGGTAGTCCTCGACTTACGAAGATCCGTTCCTGCGCGGCGCGGAACATGCATTCCTATGCGACGCAGTAAACCCGTTTTTCAACGTGAGACAAAACAAGTGTATACATACTGTACCATAAATATGTACATTACTTTATTTCCAAGCGGTTAGCTAACACAGTACCCTAAACAATTATCAAAAAACACATAAAATACTGCACAGTACGTTTAATAATGAAATAAAATAGTAAAAAAAAAATAGTAGTGTACTGTACTATAAAAAAAAAGAGAAGAAAATGTCCTTACTTTTATGGAAGGGGTGTTGTAGGGGAGGGAAAAAGGCTTAGTGCTTAGAGCTGCAGAAGGTGCTGGTGCAAGTGAGTGAGGAGGGGCAGGTGAGTCCAGAAAGGCAGCTGAGGTGGAGGGGCAGGTGATGCAGAAGGTGCTGGTGATACTGGTGCAGGTGAGTGAGGGGGGCAGGTGAGTCCAGAAAGGCAGCTGAGGTGGAGGGGCAGGTGATGCAGAAGGTGTTGGTGATGCTGGTGAGTGAGGGGGGCAGGTGAGTCCAGAAAGGCAGCTAAGGTGGAGGGGCAGATGATGCAGACGGTGCTGGTGATGCTGGTGCAGGTGAGTGAGGAGGGGCAGGTGAGTCCAGAAAGGCAGCTGAGGTGGAGGGGCAGGTGATGCAGAAGGTGCTGGTGAGTGAAGAGGGACAGGTGCGTCAGGAGAGGCAGCTGAGTTATATAAAATAAAATAAATTAAAAAAAGAGAAAAAATGTCATTACCTTTATGGAGGGACAGGTGATCCAGAAGGTGCTGGTGATGCTGGTGAGTGAAGAGGGACAGGTGAGTCAGGAGAGGCAGCCGAGTTATAAAACAAAAATAAATAAATAAAAAAAGAAAAGAAAATGTATTTACCTTTATGGAGGGACAGGTGATGCAGAAGGTGCTGGTGATGCTGGTACTGTGTGAGTGAAGAGGGACAGGTGAGTCAGGAGAGGCAGCTGAGTTATATAAAATTAAATTAAATTAAAAAAAGAGAAAAAATGTCATTACCTTTATGGAGGGACAGGTGATCCAGAAGGTGCTGGTGATGCTGGTGCTAGTGAGTGAAGAGGGACAGGTGAGTCAGGAGAGGCAGCTGAGTTATAAAACAAAAAGAAATAAATAAAAAAAAGAAAAGAAAATGTATTTACCTTTATGGAGGGACATGTGATGCAGAAGGTGCTGATGATGCTGGTACTGTGTGAGTAAAGAGGGACAGGTGAGTCAGGAGAGGCAGCTGAGTTATATAAAATTAAATTAAATTAAAAAAAGAGAAAAAATGTCATTACCTTTATGGAGGGACAGGTGATCCAGAAGGTGCTGGTGATGCTGGTGCTAGTGAGTGAGGAGGGGCAGGTGAGTCCAGAAAGGCAGCTGAGGTGGAGCTCCCTGATCTGCTATACTCTTGGGCACGCGCCCAGCCTGAGCAAAGACAAACGCTTGATAAATTACTGTCCAATTCAGAATACAGTTTAATGTGTAATATAATCTTAATTTAATCTTTAATCTAAATAAACGGCATTCTTTACAATAAATAAACTATACTAACAATAATACAAATCTTAATAAACACAATAACAGCCAGAACCAGATCAATAAGCAGCAACAGACTGTTTACAATCGAACTACCGATAATCAAGTTTTAAGTTTTTGTCCAAAAAGACCAACTTGTCCACATTTTCTGCCAAAAGTACAGATCTAGTTGCAGTGATTATCTCCAGTGGTGGAGAAAATCATCTCAATAACAACAGTAGCAGCAGTGTGGCTGTATTTGTCATTACTCACAACAAGCTCTTCTTGGACCTGCTCCCACCTGTCCCTGGAAAAGTTCAGAGTTCAGTCATCAGACTTCTTCGCTGCAGGTGATCTGGCAAATTTCCCTGAAGAGGAAGAAGTCAGCTGCTATCTCTGTCCCAGACTGGAAATAAAACACAAAGAGGTAAAAAAAAAATAATAAGTTACAGGTAATAAGATTATAATTTTAAATTAAAAAGATTAATTAGATATTCTTCTTTCGGCTTTTCCCTCTTCAGGGGTCACCACAGCGAGTCATCCTCCTCCACCTCACTCTGTCCTCTGCATCCTCTGTCCTCACTCCAACTACCTCCATGTCCTCTCTAACTGCATCCATATATCTCCTCTTTGGCCTCCCTCTTTGTCTTTTTCCTGGCAGCTGCATTTCTAACATCCTTCTACCAATATACCCACTGTCCCTCCTCTGGACATGTCCAAACCACTGTCCCTCCTCTGGACATGTCCAAACCACTGTCCCTCCTCTGGACATGTCCAAACCACTGTCCCTCCTCTGGACATGTCCAAACCACTGTCCCTCACGGTCATCCAGTTCCCGTGAAAAAACGTCCACACACACAACTTTGAATTTGCCTTCGTCTTTTAAAAAGGAAGCCATAACGTTAACAAACACGAGACCACAGCGAGAAGTGTTGTCCTGCTGTCTTCATACATGTCCTGCTGTCCTCATACATGTCCTGATGTCCTCATACATGTCCTGTACCAGAACATGTCCTGCTGTCCTCATACATGTCCTGCTGTCCTCATACATGTCCTGCTGCCCTCATACATGTCCTGCTGTCATGTCCATATATGTCCAAACCACTGTCCCTCCTCTGGACATGTCCAAACCATCTCAGTCTGGCCTCCCTAACTTTATCTCCCAGTTGTTCAACATGTGCAGTACCTCTGATTATCTCTTTACTAATCTTATGCCATGTCACTCCTAAGGAGAACCTCAGCATCTTCATTTCTGCCACTTCCAGTTCTGTCTCCTGTCTTTTTGTCAATAACACTGTCTCCAGAACATACAACATAGCTGGTCTCACCACTGTCTTGTAAACTTTTCCTTTGACCTTTGCTGACACCTTTTTGTCACAAATCACTCCTGAAACTTTTCTCCATCCACTCCATCCTGCTTGGACTCTCTTCTTCACCTCTTTACCACATTCACCATTTTCCTGGACAGTGCACCCCGAGTACTTGAAGTCCTGCACCTTTGTGACCTCTGCTCCTTGTAGCCTCACCTCCCTCTCATTCACACACATGGACTCTGTCTTACTACGGCTGACTTTCATTCCTCTTCTTTCAAGTGAATACCTCCACCTCTCCAAGTTCTCTTCCACCTGTTCCCTGTTCTCACCACAGATCACAATGTCATCTGCAAACATCATAGTCCATGGGGATTCCTGCCTGACCTCATCTGTTAGTCGGTCCATCACCAGAGCAAACAAGAAGGGGCTCAGAGCCGATCCTTGATGCACTCCCACCTCCACCTTGAAGCTATCTGTTACTCCTACAGCACATCTCACCACTGTCCTGCTGTCCTCATACATGTCCTGCTGTCCTCATACATGTCCTGCTGTCCTCACACATGTCCTGCTGTCCTCACACATGTCCTGCTGTCCTCACACATGTCCTGCTGTCCTCACACATGTCCTGCTGTCCTCACACATGTCCTGCTGTCCTCACACATGTCCTGCTGTCCTCACACATGTCCTGCTGTCCTCACACATGTCCTGCTGTCCTCACACATGTCCTGCTGTCCTCACACATGTCCTGCTGTCCTCACACATGTCCTGCTGTCCTCACACATGTCCTGCTGTCCTCACACATGTCCTGCTGTCCTCACACATGTCCTGCTGTCCTCACACATGTCCTGCTGTCCTCACACATGTCCTGCTGTCCTCACACATGTCCTGCTGTCCTCACACATGTCCTGCTGTCCTCACACATGTCCTGCTGTCCTCATACATGTCCTGCTGTCCTCATACATGTCCTGCTGTCCTCATACATGTCCTGCTGTCCTCATACATGTCCTGCTGCCCTCATACATGTCCTGCTGTCCTCATACATGTCCTGCTGTCCTCATACATGTCCTGCTGCCCTCATACATGTCCTGCTGCCCTCATACATGTCCTGCTGTCCTCATACATGTCCTGCTGTCCTCATACATGTCCTGCTGTCCTCATACATGTCCTGCTGTCCTCATACATGTCCTGCTGTCCTCATACATGTCCTGTACCAGTCTAACATACTTTTCTGCCACTCCAGATTTCCTCATGCAATACCACACGTCCTCTCTTTGCACCCTGTCATATGCTTTTTCTAAATCCACAAACACACAAATCCACAAACAAAAAAGATAAATTAGATAATAATAATAAAAGAACAATACCTCTTTTTGATCGGTTGAGGTGGTTGAATCTCTCGGTCATCATCATCAGGGCAGAGCTTTAATCTGGTCCAGGACTTGTTGACAATATCAGTTTTAGCTTTTTCATAAAGTGATGAGCTTTTTGGCTGAAGTGTTGACATGATGGGGAGGTCGTAGCGAGGCTCAGGTACTTTAAAGCCTGCAGATCAACAACATACAGACATGTTTTTGTAGATCCAGAGCTTTAAAAACTCATACAGTTTGTACCCTGATGCATGGTCAATAATCCATGTAGAAAAATCTAAAAAAGCTCAGACGAAACGTTTCTACATATTTTTTGCTTTGTTTTATTTTTTTGAATGTCCAGAGGACCAGACTGAGCTTTTTTAGATCATACAGTTTGTGTTATTGATCTGGACCGATCTGATTTACCTGTTAAAGGTTGTTTAAATGCTGCTAGTTTTAGCGGTGTTTGCAAGCTGCTTTTCTTGCTTCTAGAAAATGTTCACGTTTGGATGACGTCGTTTAAAGTCCGTTAACACGTTAGACGTTAACAAGTTACGTGTTGTCTGCGGCAGACCTAATCAGTGTTGCCAGGTGTACGATAATTATCGTATTTGTACGATAATTTTACCCTCTGTACGATCAATAATCCCGAAAAAGGCCAAAAATACGATAATTTGACCGTCCCTTGAAATTCAAAGTTGTGTGTGTGGACGTTTTGTGGAAAAACGTCCACACACACAACTTTGAATTTGCCTTTGTCTTTTAACAAGGAAGCCATAACGTTAACAAACACGAGACCACAGCGAGAAGCTAGGGCTGCTAATGCTACACGTGCTACAAGATAATAGCGCCGTGCTGAAACTCGCCTAGGAATTTTATTTCCGTGGCGCATATTTTCCCGTTAATAACGTTTAATAAGTGAAAAAATAACCGAAACGGTACGCAGGGGGACACGACTAATTCCTGACAAGGTACACGACATTTAATAAGTGAAAAACAAAACGGTACGCAGGCGGACACGACTAATTCCTGACAAGGGACACAAGTGGGGGAAAAAAAACGGTACGCAGGGGGACACGACTAATTCCTGACAAGGGACACAAGTGGGGGAAAAAAAACGGTACGCAGGGGGACACGACTAATTCCTGACAAGGGACATGACTAATCCCTGACGCACAGCCTTTTCCCGAAGCTGCAAACTCATCTGCAGTCAGCACGTCGAAGCAAAACTTTGACCAAGCGCCACATATGTGCTTCTGAGGGTGTACAATACAAAAATCATGGTAGCTGCTTGTATTTTCTCTTAAGAAAAGTTCTATAAGCGCAACCGAAAGCATCTGCTTTAATTAACTCCTGCCCTCGACAGTTAGCAAGCTGTTGTTTTATGTCCTGTGTTTAAACATGTAACAGAGACACGAACTTTTATCTCTTAATAACATATTTTAACAACAAATGCAGCTTACCTTGTTTCTATTATTCCAACATATTCCCCGCGCGCCGAATTTGAACGACCTTGCGCCGGATCCAGGTCTTGGAAAAAATGGTATTCATCCGCGACTTTGCTTTCGACTCCTTAATCTGGTCAGGTGGTCCTCTTCTTCATTTAATATGCAATTCTAACTGGGATGGAGAACTTTATAAAGTCTGACTAAATATTACATCATATTTAGTCCCAATTCAGATAAAGAGCGAATTTCCGGCACTATTTTTTATCTCGCATTAATATTGCTAGTGGTGATCAGTTTTTATAAGATCCGGTTACTATTTTAAAACTCAGATTTTCAAATTAAGTTCGCACATTTAAATTTATGTTTCACAGACGTGACTCACAACCTTGAGTTGAAATGCCAATAACGCATGAAATTAAGTTGAAATTACATAACTCATTATGTTAATTGGAAGTAACTTATAGAAAAACGTTATGATAACTAATGGAGAGTATGACTTTTAACAGTGTGCTTACTAAAGTTGAAGGCCTCTCCAGGCTCATTTATGCTGCACAGGCGTTGGAACTTGATAATAAAAATGAAAAAGAAATTGACAAATTATTATTTAACTTTGTCTGGAAAAACAAAATTCACTACATTAAGAAATCTACTCTAATGAATTCATATGAAAATGGAGGACTTAATTGCTTATCATTCTCTACCTTGAATAATACTTTCAAGATAAATTGGATTCGTCAATTTTTTAATTCACCAACCTCTATTTGGAACATCATACCATTCCATATTTTCTCTAAACTTGGTGGTCTGAACTTCTTTTTGGTCTGTAATTTTGATATACAAAAACTCCCAATCAAACTGTCAAATTTTCACCGTCAGGCCTTCTTGTCTTGGTCACTCATCTACAAACACAACTTCTCTCCTCATCGATACTTCATATGGAATAATAAGGATATTTTATATAAGAAAAAAACTTTATTTCTTGACTCATGGTTTAATCGTAACATTATTTTGGTAGATCAACTGTTTGACAGTGTTGGCACGTTGCTGGGTTATGAGGCCTTTCTCTCTAAATTTAATTTTCCCATCTCTTCTGGAGAATATGCAAAAGTTTTTGGTGCTATTTCTACAGAGATCTGCATGTTATACAGACAAAGACCAAGACTCACTTATCATCAGTCTCCCACTCTGACTCCCATACATTCTCCTGTTGGCAAAATATGTCTTCTCCCTCTTCTTCGGAACAATAATAAAACAATCAGATCCTTGTTTCAGAGAGATGTGACTTCTACGCCTGCTGTTGTACCATATTGGAATCGCTTTCGGAATAATATTTCTTGGAAATGTACCTGGTTGCTTCCAAATCACTTTCTTCTCACTAACAAGGTAAAAGAAGTGTCCTTCAAACTCTTACACAGGATCTACCCAGCCAAAGACTATTTAAAGAAATTCAACTCTAACATTGTGGTGAACTGCTCCTTTTGTGATCTCTGCCCTGAGTCTGTTACTCATTTGTTCTGGATGTGTCCTCGTTCTAAAATGTTTTTGCAACGTTTTTGTAACTATGTTGACTCAAAGATACAAGCAGACTTTCAGTTATATTGGGAACATGTCCTGTTTGGGTTTAAACATTGTGGCAAAATGAATCCGAAGACCTTTTTAATTAATCTGTTAATCATTAAGGCTAAATTTCATATACACAAATGTAAATTTTTAAAGAAAAAACCTGATTTCTCTGTTTTTTTAATTGAATTTAAACAATATTTACTTACAATTAGACCCTCAACCAATCAAAAAGCAAAAACAACAATATGGGCTTGCTCTCAACTTGGGATTATGGATGAACTTTTACATTAAAATATTTTTTGTTTATATTGTTATTCATTTATTTTTTATTTTATACATAAGACTTGGCACATGTGTTACATATTGTACAATTGTTCTATTTTTGCAAAAATAATATGACTGTAACTTCCACTTATTTTGTTCGATTTATGTTCCCCCTGGCTATTGTCTTTTTTCATTGTATTCAATTTTATTGTTATCTTTTGTGATCTTGATAATACCCAGCTGGCATTCGACCGACATTAAACGTTTAAATATGGTTGAAAAAAAAAAAAACTTGCTCCTTCATCTTTAAAAATCATTTTAGATCCTACTATGTTCTGGGAAAGACAGAGCTTAACAAGACATTGGTAACTGTTTCAGGACATTTTCAACACCCCCACTTCCACGTTAGCATACGGCGCTAGCATGCTAACATTAGCATACGGCGCTAGCATGCTAACGTTAGCATGCGGCGGCTAACGCACGGCTATTCGTATTTCCAGGATAGAAATGCCCATTAATGCACTAAATCACCAAACTGTTTTTGACAAACTAAAGTGATATCCTTCAGATTCAAAAAAGTCTTCTGCTTCCATTTTAAATGACAGACAAGAGGACAGTAATGATGGGTTTATAGCTTCAGTGTTATTGTAAGATAGCAAAGGAGGTCTTAATTGTGTCATAAAAGTGCGTCCAGAAAATTACTACAGAAATCACTGCACTTCGGCATGTAGCAGGAAAAATGTAAAAAACTATTTCTTTAAGCTACTGACTTGAAAAAAGCATACTAAGTATGTTTATGTGTGTTGTTTACTATATGAAATTCTTGTTATATCGATTTTTTCAGATTTGATTACATTTCTCCTTTAAGCTAGCACTAACAGTAAGTCAAATGAGTAATAAAAAAAGAGCTAATTTTAAAACAACAACACATTACAGATACTGGCTGTTACAGAGGGCGTAAACAGATCTTTGAAGGGCGTGGACTTCAGAACTCAGTATCAGAAACCGGTCGTTCAAAACGAAAGTTAAAAATGGCAGAATTAAAAAGGGTATGATTGATTATCTAAGAATTATTTTGTGTATTAAAATGAATTAATATTGTCAAGATAGCACACAGACATAACATAAAAATAAAGACCTGTGGTCCCCTTTAAAAGGAAGAAACCTCCAGAAGAACCAGGCTCAGGACAAGCGGCCATCTGCTTTGCTCACAGGGGAATGTTGGACATCTAAAGTAGGTGAGAGTGTAGCAGAGAACCTAAAGGGCGAGATACACTCGAGCGTCCTCACGATACGCCTATACGCAGCGTACGTACGCTGTGGCAAAAGCGTAGCCCCGCGTAGCCCCTCAGGGCATGTACGCGCAAAAGTATTTTTTTACTACGCATACGCGATGCGCATACGCGATGCGCGGTGTCTGACCTAAACTTCCCCGGCGCCGGACTGTTTTGTATGTTACACAAATGAAATAAATTCCCCTTCTTTATCGCTGATCGGGCCTTTTCTTTTGTTTTTTTGCCTAAAGTCAAGTAACCGCTTCTTCCTCCGTTCACTCGATGAATGAAATGAATGAATTCAGGTCCTACCTGGGTGCGCGATGTTTTATATATTCCCTGGTGGGCTGTGTGCTGCAGGAAAAGCACTCCCTGTTATTATTTTTATTTCTGAGAGAACTTTTTATAACATATATAGTAGAAAGACCGTATCAGAACACCGCAGAAGTCTGAGCGAGCTGCTCATGATGCATTCTCGAGGTTTCACTTTGAGCTGACTGAAATCTGTCAATCATTTCAGTAGGCGTGTCAGCAAGTGACCAATCAGCGAGCTCAGTTGAGTCCCCTCCGTGCTCAGCTGCTCATATTACAACAAGGAGAACGCGAGCGTTTGAAAGCTGATAGTTTCTGAAAGTATAGAAGCGAAAACGTACGCTCCGTATACCCGCGTATACGCGCGTATATGGAGTCTGCTTCAGTGTATCTCGGCCTTAAGGCTACAAGAGAAAACTACAGATGGGGAGAAAGATCTTTTTGCCAGTCGGGCATCTCGGTATGGTGATCTCTTCTCATTATACATATCTCTGGGTAGTTCTCTCTACTTCCAACAAAAAACACTCCAAAAGGGTATTTTGTCTGCTAGGTTATTTTTGATTTGTGCATTCTATCATGTTTGGTAGAGGATCACAATTCAAATGAAAAAAAACTAACTAAAACTTTAATGTAAAAAAAATCCATACATACATCCATCAACAGGGGTGCAACTACATATTTTTGAGGTGGATGCGAAAACATCAACGGCGCCCCCCCCCCCCCCGCGCGCTCCCTTTACCTGCCGCCTCATACAGCTTTCCTCCCTTAGTCATGCACTTAGAAAATACAGTAGCAATATTACAGATTTTTTTATGTTACATATCATATCAGGTGATAATTTCAATGATAAACAAATAAGAAGTTTAATAAAGTAAAAATGTATAACAGTAGTGGTAATCAGTGCTCAACATTTTATGTAGTGAAAATATGAAATCTTAACAGCCTGGAGTCCATGTCAGTGTTTTAACATTTATGACATTTAAACTGTTACTTTCCGTGAAAGAAGACAATGAAAGATGGTCATCAGAAATTCAAACCATCATGGTATACAGTATAGGTTTTTGTTGCCTCCCTAATGTAATTATTCCTACCTGATGTCATCACTTGTCTCCTCTATCACTGACCTCGTGTCTGTCTCCTTCACCCTTTGTCTGTGGCATTCTGCACTGTCATATGGTCAAAAAAGCATTATATATTAGTTGTAAAAATTACAGATCTTAATACAGTTTTTAAAAATAATGTTTACATGTTATTGCTTGGGATTAAGTAGCTGTTCCCTCACTTCCACCTGCATTAGACCAACCTGTTGCCTTCCCCAGTCTGTCCTGATTCCTCTGTCATCTTCTCTTCCTTCTCTCCATCCTCACAGCTGAATGACATTAATTTTGTGTTAAGTAGGTTTAAAAATACAGCAGTCAAACCACAATAGAAATTAAACTTTAATTTAAATCATCTCCTTGTTGGATAACAGTTACTGACTGTACATTTCATCTAATCTGACTTACCAGATACATCACAACACACACCACTGTAGTGATATTAAATAAGACATTTAAACTCAAGTGTCCCTCTGCCAAAAAGGTTGGTAACATGGGTCACCAACCTTTTTGAGTCTCAGGGCTATAGTGACACTGAGGACTAATTTGTCTGATACACACATAAACTTGTACAACTCATCTTTAATTAAAGAATCAATAATAATAAATGTACATATGAGTGTATAAATTGCAGCACTGGAACATAGCTGGGAACTGCCACCACAACAGTTTAGCTTGTGTTAATGTTTCCTGAGTTTTATTTAGGTCATTCTTACACTTAGTGTGTGGATGTGTGGGACATGTATAAAATATTCATAAAAATATTAAACAAATCACGTCTTTAGGGGAGGCAACATTTATTTAACAGCCAAATATGGGACGATTCCTATTAGGCTAGCTTTAGCTAACCTGAATATTTTACAACCCTCCTGTCCTGCTCATACACTGACAGTACTTACCTAATATCTTTTAACCACATTGAAAGGCTTTTTTTTTCATCCTTCCAACAACTTCCTTTTCCTGTTTTGCGCCCTGGATAGTTTTTCTGCCGCTCCAAAGTCAAGTGCACGAGTGAAAAAATAAATAAATAAATAAATAACGTGCCTGTGTGCGTTCTCTAGGGGTGCGTGTTCACAGCACCTGTGTGTGAAGGGAGAGCAGAGAGATAGGAGGAGGGAGGTGAGGGAGCAGGGGGGGGGGCGCCTAAGCAGTGCTGTTTCCCTGTTATTGATCATTTCATGCAGTTAAAGAAGATGCCTGCTAGAAAAACATTTTTTCTAGAGACGGTTTTGGCGCCCCCTGTAGGGCAGCGCCCGTATGCCTTGCATAACCTGCATAGTGGCGATTTGCGACCCTGTCCATCCATTATCTTTTACTCGCTTCTTCCTTTTTGGGTTGCAGGCGTCGTCGATGCCCATGTCCAGCAGTCACTGTGTGAGAGGTGGGGGACACCCTGGACAGGTTGCAAGTCCATCACAGTGTAAAAGAAATATCAAATTTATTAACAAAAATCTAAACGAATGGCAGACTAGGTAGTAATAAAACTTACAACAGAAAACTCAATGAAATAGTCACACATGAAAATCTCTTGAGTCTCAAAAAGGAAACAAACACGAACCGCTTGAAAGCACAATGCACGGACAAGGGACAAACAAACTGATGCAGTACCTAAAGAGACACTAACGAGAGAAAAGATAAACACCTGGGGGTGATCACTTTTTGGGGACAGAGGATGGTGACAAGATCACTGGAAAAATATTGAAAAGGCTGGCAGTGAGAGAAATGAGAAATGACACAAGAAAACATTGGCACACACAGCATGAAAACACAAAAACTAAACACTAGAGCACAAACTGTGACAAAAATAATCTGTATTAGTAATTTTGATTGATAGAATGGCAGCACAGTGGCTCAGTTGGTAGAATTGTTGCCTCTCACCGAGAAGGTTGCCATTTCAAAATCCCAGCATGTGACCTTTCTGGGTGGAGTTTGCGTGTTCTCTCGGTGCATGTGTGGGTTTTCTCCGGATACTCCGGTTTCCTCCCACAGACCAAAAACATGCATGTTAGACTGATTGGTAACTCTAAATTATCCCAAGGTGTGACTGAGAGTGTGAATGGTTGTTTGTCTCTATATAGTCCTATGATGGACTTGCAATCTGTCCAGGGTGTCCCTCGCCCCTCACACAGGGACTTGCTGGATATGGGCACCAGCGACCCTTGCAACCCAAAAAGTAAGAAGCAGGTAAAATATAATGGATGGATAGATGGATGATTGATAGATGTATTGAAATAATTTCAAGTACTCGAATGAAAATTGTTAGTCGAAGACCATGAGGAGGGCAACGTTTCAGGAGACAGAGGAAGAAGAAGAAAATGAAGAATATAGGACTGAGGGTTGCAACTCTAAATATGGAGACAATGACAGGCAAAGGTAGAGAGCTGGGTGACATGATGCAGAGAAGGAAGGTAGATGTTTTATGTGTCCAAGAGGCCAAGTGGAAGGGCAGCAAAGCTTGCAGAATTGGAGCAGGGTTCAAACTGTTTTACCATGGTGTGGATAGAAAGAAAAATGGAGAAGGGATGGTCCTGAAGGAGGAGTTGACAAAGAATGTAGTAGAAGTGAAGAGAGTGTTAGATAGGGTGATGTGTCTGAAGGTAGAAGTAGAATGTCTGATGCTAAGCATTGTCAGTGGTTATGATCCACAGGTTGGATGTGATGGGGAGAATAAAGATAAATTTTGGAAAGATCTGGATGGTGTGATAGAGAGTACTTTGTATTCCCAGGGAGGAAAGACTGTTGATCGGAGCCAACCTGAATGGACATGTTGGTGAAGGAAACAGAAGGGATGAGGAAGTGATGGGTAGGTTTGGTGTCAAGGAAAGAAACCAGGAAGGACAGATGGTGGTGGATTTTGCCAAGATAGTGGAATTGGCTGTAGTCAACACCTATTTCCAAAAGGGGAGGGAATATAGAGTGATCTATACGAGTGGAGAAAGGAGTACACAGGTCAACTACATTCTGTGTAGAAGAGGAAACCTGAGGAAGACTGGGGACGTATTTTGTTAGTTGATGTTTTTCTTAGTTCATATCTTAGATGTTATTACTGTTCTTCTCTTACATTTTGTTGTTGAATGTAACTGGGACCCTGCATACATAATCTCGTTTCATCACATGTACCACATGCGGTGCAAATGACAAAAAAGATTCTCTGACTCTGACTCTTGTGGCAGGGGAGAGGGTGGTCAGACAGCACCATATAGTTGTGTGTAGAATAAAATGACTGTTGTTGTTGTTGTAAAGAGAAAAATAGTAAAATCGGAGAAGAAGACCAAATGGTGGAAGATGACGAAGGAAGAATGTTGTGAGAAATTCGGAGAGGAGCTGGTAAAGGCTCTGGGTGGTAAGAAAGAGCTTCCAAATGATTGGATCACTACAGCAACAGTAATTAAAGGACAACACCCACCGTGACAGTAACAATTCACCATATTGGAGAATTACTGTAGTATTTTATGAATTTTATTTTCATTTTTGCATTTGGGCCAGGCGAGGGTTAAAAAAAAAAAAAAAAAAAACCCACTCCCGAATGAATCCGGAAACCTGGCCGAAAAGTCCCGAAGGGTCATGCCTTTCGTTACATTGATCTCCACCCAGAAAGCAAGGCAGAAGGTAGGAGTGAGTTTCCATGGAGGTTTATGAGAGTGAGAGTAAAACTGCATATTTCCTGGTGCATTTTTGTGTACAACTGGACCAGTGGTCTGCTTTTATTTATTATTTATTTTATAGACCTTTTTAATAAGATATAACACCGCTGCGACTGTTGCTGGCTGCTCTCCTCTCCTCTGCCCAGAGAGGAGCGAGCCGTGCGGCTTCTCCCTGGCTCCCCGTTCCGCTGCGGGTCAGCTTTGAAGTTCGTGCTGGGGCTCGGTTCTGTCCAGCCTTGTTGCTGGAGCACGGGGAAGCACAGAGAGCACGGGGAAGCCCGCGCGCGATGGTACATCCAGACCGACAGAGCTCCGCGCTGCGGCTGCCTTTCTACTCCCGACCTGTCTGGTCAGGGGAGAGAATAAAAAGGCGATGCGGAAATGAATGAATTTGTCGCGATCAAGCGAATTAAACTAGTATGTCTACGTGGATGCTGCTCAGAATATGACAGACATCAGTGAGCAACCGCTTCTCTTTTTTTTTTCCTCTCTCTGAGCAGCGGTCATGGAAGTTGATGAAGGCTTATTAAAACTCCGCCTGTAACTCCAAGGCGGAATCTTTAGTGATGTGAATGCCCATATTTGGAGAGGGGCAGATCTTCCCGGAGCTTCTGCTAAAATCTGCTATAAATCATGAAATAACACATTTTGCATTATTTCTCTACAATATAAATAAACGCTCCTGTATTATTTTTAAATAAACTAATAAATATTAATGGCGATGCAATTTGAAAACATGGTGGGTCATGGACTTTAAAGAGACAGGTAGGAAGGTACTTGGTGTGTCATCTGGGCAGAGAATGGAAAGAAACCTTGTGGTGGAATAGTGAAGGTCAAGACGCCATTCAAACAAAGAGGTTAGATGGTAAATGGTAAATGGAGCTTATTTATATAGCGCTTTCCAGCCCCCTGTGAGGAGCCCCAAAGCGCTTTACAATACTAGCCATCCACCCATTCATTCAGACATTCATACACCGGTAGTGGTAGCCTGCCTTGCAAGGCGCCATCCAGACCTACCGGGAGCAACTCGGGGTTAAGTGTCTTGCCCAGGGACACAACGACACATGGTGGGCGGATGCGGGATTCGAACCTCCAACCTTCCGATCAGGGGTCGACTGCCATTACCACTACACCACGGCCGCCCCTTGGTTAGCCAAGAAGAAATATGACAGTGAGAGGACTGAAGAGAGGAGACAGGAATATAAGGAGATGGGACATGGAACAATGAAGGAGGTAGAGTCAGAGTCAGAGAATCTTTATTGTCATTTGCACCACATGTGGTACATGTGATGAAACGAGATTATGTACACAGGGTCCCAGTTACATTCAACAACAAAATGTAAGAGAAAAACAGTAATAACATCTAGGATTGACTAAGAAAAACATCAACTAGAAATACACTAAGCACTAATGTAATAGAAAAACAAAATCATTACAAACAGACAGCCGCACGAACATGAATCTATATGAGCAAATGGTCACAGATGAACACAGCAACAAGAAAACAGATCAGCATCAGCATGATGTGATATTTTGCAGTGATTATTCTTATTATTTATTTATTCATGAGTCTAACAGCCTCAGGGTAGAAGCTGTTCCTCAGTCTAGTGGTTCTACACTTAATGCTCCTCAACCTCCTTCCTGAGGGGAGTGGGGCAAAGAGTGAGTGTGCTGGGTGAGTGAGGTCTTTCATGATGCAGGTGGCTCTTTTCCTGCATCTGGAGGTGTAAATGTCTGTGATGGTGGGGAGACTGACTCCAACAGACTTCTGTGCAGCCTTCACCACTCTCTGTAGAGCTTTCCTCTCTGCAACTGTGCAGCCTCCATGCCACACGTTGATGCTGGAGCACAGGATGCTCTCCACTGCACACCTGTAGAAGGAGGTGAGGACCGGGCTACTCAGACCAGCTCGTCTCAGCCGTCTGAGGAAGTAGAGTCTCTGATGACCTTTCTTGATCAGGCTGGTGGTGTTGTTGGTCCAGCTGAGGTTATCATTCAAGTGTACACCCAAGTACTTGTAGCTGGAGACCACTTCCACTGCAGATCCACTTATGTTCAGTGGGGTGTGGGTGTGTTTGTTCCTTCTGAAGTCCACAATCATCTCCTTTGTCTTCTTCACATTTATGTGAAGGTTATTGTCCTTGCACCAGCTCTCCAGATGTTCCACCTCCTGCCTGTAGCTGGACTCATCATTGTTCATGATGCAGCCCACCACAGCTGTATCATCTGCAAACTTTACAATATGTACAATATGTAGCTAAGGCAAAGCAGAAGGTGTATGGGAGGCTTGACACTAAAGAGGGCAAGAAGGACATATACTATTTGGCAAGACAGAGGGATCAGGCTGGAAAATATGTGCAGCAGGTTAGGCTTGTTAAGGATAGGATGGTAATGTTCTAACAATTGAAGAGAGTGTGACGGGAAGATGGAAGGAGTACTTTGAGGAGCCAATGAATGAAGAGAATGAAGGAGAAAGAAGAGTAGAGGTCGTATAAACTGTGGACCAGGAAGTGGGAAAGATTAGTGAGAGTGAAGTCTGGAAAACTCTAAAAAGAATGAAGAAGGGGAAGGCGGTAGGACCTGATGACATACCAACCAGTGGAGGTTTGGAATTGGCTTGGAGATGGGTCAGTGAGGTATTTGACTCAAACATTTAACGGCATATTTGAGGGTGAGAAAATGAAAGAGAAATGGAGAAGAAGTCTTCTGGTAACCATTTTTAAAAACAAGGGTGATGTACAAAGTTGAAGCAACTACAGGGGAATTAAGTTAATGTGCCGTACAATGAAGATCTGGGAGAGAGTTGTGGAAGCAAGACTCAGACAAAAGGTGACTGTGAGCAGCAGTGTGGTTCCATGCCAAGAAAGCACCACAAATGCCATCTTTGCTTTGAGAATGCTGATTGAGAAGTACAGACAAGTTCAGAAAGAGCTCCACTGTGTCTTTGTGGATTTAGAAAAATCATACAACAGGGTACAGAGGTAGGAGGTGTGGTATTGCATGAGGAAATCTGGAGTGTTGGAGAAGTGTGTTAGACTGGTACAGGACATGTATGAAGACAGCAGGACATGTATGAAGACAGCAGGACATGTGTGAGGACAGCAGGACAGTGGTGAGATGTGCTGTAGGAGTGGCCGATAATTTCAAGGTGGAGGTGGGAGTGCATCATGGATCAGCTCTTGAGCCCCTTCTTGTTTGATCTGGTGATGGACCAACTAACAGATGAGGTCAGGCAGGAATCCCCATGGACTATTCTGTTTGCAGATGACATTGTGATCTTTGGTGAGAACAGAAAACAGGTGAAAGAGAACTTGGAGAGGTGGAGGTTTTCTCTTGAAAGAAGAGGAATGAAAGGCATCATAATAAGACAGCGTACATGTGTGTGAATGAGAGGGAGACTGGTGGAAAAGTGAGACTACAAGAAGCAGAGGTCACACAGACGCAGGAATTCAAGTACTTGAGGTCCACAGTCCATGAAAATGGGGAGTGTGGTAAAGAGATGAAAAAGAAAATCCAGGTAGGATGGAGTGGATGGAGAAATTTTTCAGGAGTGATTTGTGACAAAAGGACATCAGCAAAGGTCAAAAGAAAAGTTTATAAGACAGTGGTGAGACCAGCTATATTGTATGGTCTGGAGACAGTGTCAATGACAAAAAGACAGAAGAAAAAACTGGAAGTGGCAAAAATGAAGATGATGATGTTCTCCTTAGGAGTGACAAGGATGGATAAGATTAGGAATGAGATCATCAGAGGTACAGCACATGTTGAGCAACTGGGAGATAAAGTTAGGGAGGCGACTGAGATGGTTTGGGCATGTCCAGAGAAGGGACAGTGGGTATATTGGTAGAAGGATGTTAGAAATGCAGCTTCCAGGAAAAATTCAAAGAGGAGATATATGGATGCAGTTAGAGAGGACATGGCAGTAGTTGAAGTGAGGACAGAGGATCCAGAGGACAGAGTGAGATGGAGGAGGATGACTTGCTGTGGCGAATCCTGAAGAGGGAAAAGTCAAAAGAAGAAGAATCAAATGAACATTGGATTGTCTAACTTAAAATAATAGTTTAACTTGTAAAATTAAATAAAAAATATTGAGCAAACAATGCTAATTATCTCAGGATAAAGTTATTTAATATTACTTTGAGATCATGTCATGAAAAAAATGTTTCTAATCTTGTCCTTTCTCAGCCTTTGTCCTAAACCATTGTTTCTGGTTTTTGCAATGGTTTCCGGAGTCCGCCCTCTCTCCCCGTCGACTCCTCTGAGTCAGCCATGGCCAATGGCCATGGCCATCTTGTGGTATTGTTACGTGGTCACATTTTTTCGTCTATTGTTTGTTTATTATTTTTATTTTTTGGCACCTTTGACGGTTCACTGGTGGAGGGGGGTGGGGCTCAGCCAGTCTAAGTGTTTTTAGCTGCGCTGGTAGCACACCTGCGGGGTGATTTTGACAGATGGAGTGGCGTGTTGGACTCTACTGCAGCTGTGGAGTTTTGGTAAAGAAGAAAATATCTTAAAGGACGGTGCGGAAGGCTCTGGAGAAAGACACAGCATTCACATCGGGACGGAAACGAGGGGAGCGTCGGATGGTTTTGGCCGGGTTTGTTTTGGATGAACCGGCTGGACGCTAACAGATTAAATGCACCGGGGAAGTTAACACGCCTGCTAACAACAACCACAGATGGAAACACAAGTGGTGCTGTTTTAAGAAAAGAGAAAAACTATAAAGGAAAACAAAAAAACAACTATTGAACAGTGACGGATGAAGGTGCGGGCTCGCCCCTTTCCAGGATGTCAGCTGATTAAAAGACTCTGATCGGACATCTCAAAGGTAAGCCCCACCTCACTGTGTGTTCCGTCTCTGGTGCCAGTTTTGTTTCTTTTTTTTTCTTTTCTTTCTCATCACGTACTTATAGTTGCGGTCCTACTCTCCAGTACAAAGAACGAGCTGATGAGAGAAGTGATTTCGTAACAGTATCCATTGCACATAAGATACCATTTTATCACTATCAAACTGGTTGGCCCACTGTTAGTGTGCTACTTATGTGACTGAGTTTGTTGTGGCTCCTTAGCATCATAAAATATTTTGGATGAAAGACAAAACGTTTCAACACAAAGAAACCATCCAGAGTAACTAACTTTACTTTGTTGGATTTTACCTGGATTATTGAGCATGAACTTTGATGAAATACCTAACCTTCCAAATGTAGCTGCACTAACAGTGTCAGCAGAAGTTAGCATCACACTCATAAATACTCTCATTTAACAAAAATGGTGGTTAACAGGAACATTTTATAACAATAAAACAACAGATACACAAACACACACTCAGCAAAAACATTAACACCTGTTGTCACCTTTCTGTGGAGGGCACTAAAAGACTAATCTCTCATTTAACAAAAATGGTGGTTAACAGGAACATTTTATAACAATAAAACAACAGATACACAAACACACACTCAGCAAAAACATTAACACCTGTTGTCACCTTTCTGTGGAGGGCACTAAAAGACTAATCTAGTATCTGACTCAAGCTTCTCAAATATGAAAAGGAATAAAAACAATTGTCTATTTAAAAATATTTGCAATATGTAGTTTTGTTTTGTTGTTGTTAAAGAAGTCTAAAGCTGATGCAAATAAGCCTGATTACTACAGCTAACAAACTGATATAAATGAGAAAATAATGTAGAGTCAGTGGTAGTGATGACAATGACACTTTATTTCACATCTCTACATTCTGATGTCTTCATCAATAGTCAGATTTTAGAATTTAACTTTGCACAACAAAACAAAAAGGATATACTGTGCCTGTGGGGCTGAATTGGTCTAAAGAACAGTGATTGGTTGTGAAATCCCAATTTGGCTGATACGTAGTCTAAAATAGGTTCTGCCTTCTTAGCAGAACCTGCATAAAGAGCAGATTCTCCATTCGAGGAAAAAGCTAAAGTTTTCCAACAATGATGACTAATGTTTCTGTGATTCCAGTGATTTTTCTTTCAGGTCTAAATGAAACAAAGGCTTTTCAAAAATCAACTATTTTCTTTTTCACTTTAATGTGTTACTGCTTAATAATTCTGCTAAATGTGTTTCTTATGTGTTCATTATAATATTGGACAATACTCTCCATGAACCAATGTACACTTTGCTGTGTGCTTTTTGCATGAACAGTCTTTATGGAACAGGAGGTTTTTACCCTAAGTTTCTGTGGGATCTGCTCTCTCCTGTTCATGTCATCTCTTACTCAGGGTGCCTTTTTCAGGCTCATGTGTTTTTCTCTTTTGGATGCTGTGAGCTGTCAATGCTAGCTCTCATGGCCTATGACAGATATCTGGCTATATGTCATCCGCTTCGGTATCACACTCTCATGTCAAAGCAGAGAGCCATAAAGTTAACTTGCATTTTTTGGTTAACACCTGTTTGCATTGTTTCTGTGAGTACTTTTCTAACATCTAGGCTGAAGTTATGCAGCTCATCTATAAACAGACTCTACTGTGCAAACTGGAGCATCGTAGCCTTGGCTTGTTTTCCAAATGAAACTTTTATTAATGGGATAGTTGTATATTTTGTATTAATAATTTATGTACTCCATGGGGTCTTTATTGTTTGGTCATACATATATATTGTTAAAAGATGTGCCAAATCCACGGAGAACAGGGCAAAATTCATGCAAACATGTGTCCCACATTTAGTCTCCTTGATGACTTTTATTATAACCACAATGATTGACATTACTTTTATACGTCTCGTTTCCCAAAAACTACCCAAGAATATTCAAAACTTTGTTACAATAGAATATCTCATTTTTCCTCCCATTATCAATCCACTCATTTATGGGTTCAAATTGACCAAAGTTCGAAACAGAATTTTTAGGTTAGTTGCTTCTGAAAATAAATAACTTTGAATTTAAATGTTGACGAAATGCAGTCTTACATAAGTAAACAATGTCCTGTCTTGCAGATGCAAAGATGTTAGTTTACATGGTTTATGAACATATAAAAGGTAAATTTATGAAGGTTTTTGGACCAGTATGTACATAAAATGAGCTTAAAGTTGAATTTGTACTCTTGGCTCCATAATGTTTTCATTTATTCTGCAAAGCTTTGTTCACTGATATCAAACTGATGTCACTAAATTATGGAAGATTAGAACAGACTTAGCTGCTAATATATAATGTACTATTTGGTTATATTGAAACCTCTAGAAAAAAAAGTTTGGTTTTCTCAATAAATTTAAAGAAAAAAGAACAAGATTTTTTCTTTGTTCTTTTTTTGTTGTTGTTATTCATTGATTTTTATTTTTATTTTTCAAAACACCTAGCTTCATCATTTATTATCAACAGCATGACACTTGGAGATTATCATGTTTGGTGGAGGATGAGAACACAAATGCCAAAACTAAACTAAAATAACTTTCAGGTATTATAAATAAGCTAACATGACAGTAACCCCACCGAAAGAAAAAAATGAAAGAAAAAACTGACAGAAAACAAAAAACTATACTTTGAACCAAAACAGTCAATGTGAAAAAAAAGTTTGGTCCAGAGCAGAGCAACAATTCTGGCAGACGGTGAGTGAAAGACATCCAAACCCTCTTGGAGTCTGGAAAGTGAGAGGTGTCCTCCTGGACCGACATATGTGTCAAACTCAAGGCCCAGGGGCCAAATGTGGCCCTCGTTGACATCTTATCTGGCCCCCAAGGTGTTATGTGAAACATAAAATATTTCTATCTCTTGAATTTTTTTCAGTAATATTTGATTATGGTATCAAAAGCACAACAGAGAACATCAAATGAGATCAATCAAACTCTTGTTGAGGAAGCTGTGACCAAGAAAAGATGTTGAGTTTATGTAGATTCTGAAATTGGCCCTTAGTTTGAAAAAGGTTTTAATTTTGGCCCCCTTTTGTAAGTGAGTTTGACACACCCTGCTAGAAGACTGGATAGTCAGAGGCATTCTCCAGGACCATCTCAGAAATGATGAGACCACAGAGGCTGCAGCAGCCGATGAATCAGAGATGTTTGCAGTGGCAAACGATGAACCAGGGTGTTACGACCGCATGAGGGCCAAAACATATTTAAAGGACACTGGACACAAGAAAAGGTTTAAATGATATTTTATTAACTAAAACTAAGAGCCTCCAAGCGGTCAGGGTCCTCTCAAGCTTCTCTCACCCGTCTGGAGCGCCTTCTCCTGCTCAGCGTCCTTAAAGAAACAAAAATAAATTAAAAAGAGAAAGTTCAAAGGATTGTAGGACAAGTGGGTGCGGCCGAAAAGAACAAAACGCCACCTGGACCGACCCAATCCTATACAGGACCGTCGTGTCTTCCCAGGCGACGATCTACCTGGCCAATAATCCCTCTGAATAAACAGAAAAGCGATAACTGAACTACCGACACCCACACTGTCAAAAGTATCAAATAAATAAAGAAAAAATATGGAAACAGACTCTCACTCTGTTCACATTAGCTGTCCCCCTCCTGGGCAGCTGCTCAGACGCTTCCCTTCAGCATCTGACAAAAAAGAAGAGTCAACCAGAGTACTGCGGTCCAAAACCTGCACACCAGTTAAGCTAGAGTCCCACAAAACTCAAAGTGCTTCAATACTCACAACTCTTGCTTTTAGCAACTAGTCCTGAAACCAATGCCAGGCCTTAAGGGCCTATTTCAGCTCCAACAGGAGCAAACAACAACAATCTGAGAGGGTGGAGATCTCTCAGTATTGTTCAGTTACCTGACAGTGTCCTCAGCAGTTCTAGTGAACCTCAGCTGAATTTCACACCTTCCAGTAGACTTCAATAAGCCTCCACTCGTTCAACAAGCCTCTCTTGGTACAACGAGTCTCCACTAGATTATGCTAGCTTCAAACAACTCTAGTAAGCACTAGAGCTGTTATAAGAGCACCCTTGCTCTACATGAGCTGTTTAAACAGCCCCAAACCTCAAGAGCTTTAGCTCACACAAACTAGCATGAGAGCTCAACACTCAGTGGTCAGAGTGGATGGAGAACACTCATGAACACACACATACATGCAGCCTACAACTGCTTTGATCAAAACTTGGTTTTACCTGCAACAGAATCCCAAGTAGTTCCAACAAGCACCCTTGCTTGCGTCCACCAACCTTAGTTGGCAATCTCAACCTCACATTTGCTCTGTGCAAGGCTCCACATTGCTCAAACCACAGCCTAAAGTTTTTATAGGCAGGATCTGCAGTTTGGCAACAGCCCTGCCCAATCAAGCCTGATTGAAGCAGGCTGAGTAAAAAAAAGTGCTTCTCAGCAGGCTGCTGCATTCAGCAGACTTCTAGCCAACCTAAACACGGCAGATGATGAACCAAGGGTGGACACACAGCAGATGATGAACCAGGGGTGGCTGCAGAAGCAGAAATTTCAGGAGGCACTACAGCAGAGGAACCCAAAGAGTTATGCCTCTTTTCCTTTAGTGCGTTTAATACCAGTAGGTATTAATTATGTTTCCATGTGTTCCAGGGCCGAGATAGTGTAGAGGCAGGGCAGCTGACTCAGGACCGGAAGGTCCCGGGTTCGATCCCCGGTCACTGCATACCTTGTTGTGTCCCTGGGCAAGACACTTAACCCAGAGTTGCTCCCGGTAGGACTGGCAACGCCTTGCATGGCAGACTACCGCTACCGGTGTATGAATGTGTGTATGAATGGATGGATGGCTGGTACTGTGAAGCGCTTTGGGGCCCCTCATAAGGGGCTGGAAAGATCTATATAAGTAAGCTCCATTTACCATTCCATTATACTTTCAGTAACAGTTCTTCTTCAGTTCATATGATCTTCCGCGGTGACCAGCGGAGCTCGAAGCTCACAGGTGCGCGCAAGGCCGGGGCTTTCACGGACCCCGGCCTTGTGTGCTCCTGTGGGTTGGCAGCATGGATGATCTTCCGCAGTGACCAGCAGAGCTTGGAGCGGGGAAGAGTATGCCCGTCCTGAGGGGGCTCCAAGGCTCCAGCGGAGAGGACCAGTGGAGCTCCAACTGCCTTGCTCTGAAATTTGTCGTCGGCCACCAAGCGCAAAAATTATCTTTACTTCAGCGCTAGACCTAAATGTTTTCATTGTTTTTAAAATCTTGAAAATAGGTCCAGTCGCTCTTTGAGTTGGAGTTATTGCAAATGGCGGACCGGTTGTTATGAAAGTTTCTCAAATAACCAGTGAGTCCACCCCTTGAACTATCAGTGACCAATATTTTTCTGACATCACGTTTTAGGGCCATTTTGGCACAGTTGGAACCCCAGAGAAAAAGGGACTGAAGAAGGGGCCGATTCCACGAACCGTTGCTAGTGAAAAGCCTTGGAACCGTGCTGAGTGGAATCATACCGTGCTGTACCGTTACTAATGGAAAAGGGCCTTTAGAGTTGCATTCGGGCCAAAAAACTCAGACCCGGCCCTGGCCCTGGTCTGGGAGCCAAGATGGTCTAGTGGCAGGGCTTTTGACTACGGATCCGAAGGTCGCGGGTTCGCGCCCCGGCCACTACCCAGCTTGGGGTGTCTATGAGTGCACACCTATTTCTCCAGCTCCCCGGGCGCTTTCGGGCTGCTCACTGCACCACCTGGTAGGTGGTTGGGTTAAATGCAGAGACGAATTTCGTCTGTGTATGGGAACATATGCAGATGACAGGAATAGACATTATTATTATTATTATTATATATTTTTTCCGAGCCCAACCCAACCAAACTAATTTTACCCAGGTTTGTGGTTTTGTTTCCAGACACAACTACATGTCACAGAGCTACCACAGCCCTCAGTGTGGAGCATAGGGCTGGCATCTAGGGCAGCCAAGGGAGCAGGTGGTGGGGGTTAAGGGCTTTGCTCAAGGGACAAGAGTGAGGCAAATGAGGGTGGAGGCAATTGTGTGTTTCACCTTTCCCCACATTTTGATGTCGGTCTGGGGAGTCTAACAAACAACCACATTCAGGCTCGCTTTCTCTAACCTCTGCACCACCACTCCCTTAAAGGGTGAAGTTATGCAGCTCATGAATAAACAGACTCCTCTGTATAAATTGGAGAATTGTAACATTGGTTTGTTTTGCAAATTAGAATTTTATGAAAGGACAATTTTACAATGATTATGACAAGAACCAGGTTTAAGGATTCAACCCAGATCACAGACAACAGGAAGGTTTAAAATATTTATTGATAAACAGCTTCTGGTGGAGGTCTGAGTCCTTGGGCCAGCACGATCTGAAGAGACAGGATAGTTAGTGAATTGGAGTTCAATGTGACAGTTACGTTTATTATCACCAACCTTTGTAAACGGGTGAGGAAGGATTTCCTTAGAGGAGTTGGATTGTGTGATGTCACTGTTGGAGAAGGTGAGCTGATTTTGAGGCAAAGCTGAGCTTGAAGCAGTTAGGAGGTGTTCTGTTCTCCGATATGTATATATTTAGTAAACCCTTGAGGCTACACAGAAGCATGCGTGACACGACTCCGTCTTAACAGGTAACCTTTATTACGGTCCGACCCGCAACACAATGCTACACAAAGGTTCCTACCAACAGCCTGATACTACATCCCCCTTTCTGAATAGGATTTGTTGTGAGGGTCTACAAACATAATTGCACTAATACTAATACACCAACAATGCACAAACTCAAATCTCTTTACAGTCACAGTTCAGCCTAAGAACCCAGATGTATATAAATCTCAGAACAGTAATCTCTGTAACATTTAACTTTAACTAAGAGGGAGGGGTGGACTACCCAAATCCTCTAACTGAGTGTGGGGATTATTCTGCCCCATGCAGGAAACTCACTCAGTTCCTATGAACAAATATAATCATCCAGATAAGCTGGAGGT
>JBBPBX010047208.1:10150-26261 GCA_038048925.1 Garcialebias charrua | reverse complement strand
AAGACGTCGCTTGGATGGCAGCATATGTTGCTCCAAAACCTGTATGTACCTTTCAGCATTAATGGTGCCTTCACAGATGTGTAAGTTACCCATGCCTTGGGCACTAATGCACCCCCATACCATCACAGATGCTGGCTTTTGAACTTTGCGCCTATAACAGTCCTGATGGTTCTTTTCCTCTTTGGTCCGTAAGACACGACGTCCACAGTTTCCAAAGACAATTTGAAATGTGGACTCATCAGACCACAGAACACTTTTCCACTTTGCATCAGTCCATCTCAGATGAGCTCGGGCCCAGCAAAGCCGGCGGCGTTTCTGGATCTTGTTGATGAATGGCTTTTGCTTTGCATAGTAGAGCTTTAACTTGCACTTACAGATGTAGCGACGAACTGTAGTTACTGACAGTGGTTTTCTGAAGTATTCCTGAGCCCATGTGGTGATATCTTTTACACACTGATGTCGGTTTTTGATGCAGTACCGCCTGAGGGATCGAAGGTCACGGGCATTCAATGTTGGTTTTCGGCCTTGCCCCTTACGTGTAGTGATTTCTCCAGATTCTCTGAACCTTTTGATGATATTACGGACCGTAGATGGTGAAATTCCTAAATTCCTTGCAATAGCTCGTTGAGAAAAGTTGTTCTTGAACTGTTCGACAATTTGCCCACGCATTTGTTCACAGAGTGGTGACCCTCGCCCCATCCTTCTATGTGGATGACTGAGCATGTCAAGGAAGCTGCTTTTATACCCAATCATGGCACCCACCTGTTCCCAATTTGCATGTTCACCTGTGGGATATTCCAAATAAGTGTTTGATGAGCATTCCTCAAATTTCTCTGTCTTCTTTGTCACTTGTGCCAGCTTTTTTGAAACATGTTGCAGGCATCAAATTCCAAATGAGCTAATAATTGCAAAAAATAACAAAGTTTACCAGTTCGAACGTTAAGTATGTGGTCTTTGCAGTGTGTTCAATTGAATATAGGTTGAAAAAGATTTGCAAGTCATTGTATTCTGTTTTTATTTGCGATTTCCACAACGTGCCAACTTTTCTGGTTTTGGGCTTGTACCTGAAGTGATAAAATCTGAAATGATGAAATGAGATTTGTTTTTAAGACTGAATGATGATTAATTAGAGATGACATGCACATGTACAGATATGTGCTATAAACAGGAATAGGTTTTATCTGGACAGTAAAGTCGTCCTTAAAAAGTAATTAGATGTCTTTTTAAAGGATGCATGTGTTGTATGTTTGTGGGAGTGCGGACAACAAGACTTATTGATTGACTAATTGGCAATTTCTGCCTTTTTCTGGCAGTCTCCATTGCTTTTGGGTCCCTTCTGATGGCCAATGAACGGATCCGATCCATGGTGTTGAAACTTGTGATTGAGTTTGTAAGTCTGGCTGTTTGATTTCAAGGCGTTCACATGTGTTGAACAGGAGAAGGTTTATACATAAAGTTTTACAGCGGTTTAAACTAATAAAGTGAGTTACATATGGTTTAAAACTAATAAAGTGAGAATGTGCAGTATCCCTCCTTTACTTTTGTATTTTAGTCTTAGAAATGTCACATGAGGTGACAGGGAAAATTTTCAAAATTAGTCAAAAAATCATAAGGTGGAATGAACAGATTAAGAAGTATTAATGTTTTTCTGACTAAATGTTTATCAATTTTTAAGAGTTAATGCTTAATGCAACACAAAAAAAAACATTTTAGTTTTTCATTAGATCCAAGATCCAAGATGGCCGCCAGGCATGTATGTTTGGGTGTGTCTCTGCAAACAATTAACTGCAAAGTGGACTTAACTTTGGATTAAACAGCTTCAAAAACAGCAAAATACTGAAAACTGAGTGGAGAAGAACAGTGAGAAAGGAGGACAAAAAGGAGAGGAAGGTGGAGAAAGAAGGACAGAGAGAAATGTCCAAGCAGAAACACAAACAATCTTCCAAGCAAATGGAGGCTTGCGCACAAAAACAAATGGAGAACAATCAAGAGGAGACAACAGAGGATGCTTCATCAGCTAAATCTACAGGTATGGCTGAAATACTCAAAGAACTGAGAGAATTTCGATCAGAAACAATAGCTAGTTTTGGATCATTAAAGGCAGAGTTAAATGTGCTACGTACAGATTTCATGAGTATTAAAAAAAGAATGGATGAAGCTGAACAGAGAATTGCTGAGAGTGAAGATTATGAAATGAAAACCTCTAAAGTGCTTTTACATACCCTTCAAATGCAAAAGCAACTGGAACTAAGATGTGAGGAACTGGAAAGTCAAGCCAGGAGAAACAATATGAGAATCTACTCAGTGCCAGAAAACTGTGAAGAAAACAACATGATTGACTTTGTCAACAAACTGATCCATGAAAAACTGGAAGTGACGGACGAACTCCATGTGGAGAGGGCACATAGGATAGGGCCGAGGCCTGGACCAAAGGACCGGCCCAGAACTGTTCTGGTTCGATTTCAATCATATGCCATGAAACAAAAAGTGCTGCAAGCTGCATGGAGAGCAAAGACTGTACAAGTCAACGATCGAAGGATTTATTTTGATGAAGACTTTACAAGCTCAGTGTTTAAGGAACGTGCAAAATACAAAGATGTGCGCAAAGTACTTAATGCACAAAAAATCAAGTCACGGATTTTATTTCCAGCTAGACTGAAAGTTTTTTGTGAGAACGGGAAAGTTAAAGTGTACAATGACCCTCAAGCTGCTGCAATTGGATTACGTGAGCTCGGAGTCAACATGGACATTCCAGAGAAGGAAATGGATCTAGAGTCAATACTGAAGAACGCAGGATGGGAGACGGCCTGGACCCAAAGAAGGAGAACTCCAGGTCATGAACTCAAGGATGGAGTTGAGGCCCTTCTTGAAAAACAAAGTGAATGAAGTTCCTTTAGAAAAAAGGAAGAACTTTCCGTTTGAAAAATAAAGAGACAAATGGAAGCAATACAACATGCAACAAGCAAACCAATTTTGACAAGACATGGTGTTACAGAATTCAAAATACATGATTATGAAAACAACATTGATCCAGACAGTAATTTATTAGACAAAACTAACAATTGTAAATATTATACAGAAGAACAACTGAATCTTTCTGTGGACTTTGATAATTTTTCACTTATTCATTTTAACTGCAGAAGTCTTCATGTTAATTTTGACAAGATTAATGAATATCTTAAAACATTTAAAAATCACTATCAAGTTATAGCATTATCTGAAACTTGGTTAAATGACAAATCTACAGATTTTGATATGGAAGGGTACAATCTGTTTTATACAAATCGAGTGAAGAACAAAGGTGGCGGTGTTGCACTGTATGTTCATAGTTCCTTGAGATGTGAAAAATTAGAATGTATGTCATTTGCCTTGGATGATGTGATGGAATGTGTTACTGTTGAAATAGAGATGGAGAAAACAAGGAACATTATTGTAGCTTGTGTATATAGAACACCAGGCTCTAATATAGAATATTTTAGAGAAAGATGTGAAAATCTCCTGGATGGGCTAAATGAAAGGAAAACCTGGTTACTATGTGGAGATTTCAATATTGATCTATTAAAACAAGGAGAGCACAAAATGACCACAGATTTTGTTGATGCAATGTCCAGTAGAAGTTTATATCCAGTGATTACTCAACCTACCAGAATCACTAGCACTACTGCAACATTAATTGATAATATTTTTACTAATGAAATTGGAAAGGCTATTTACAGTGGGGTACTCATAAGTGACATAAGTGATCATTTACCTATATTCATAGTTCATGATAGTAAAATTAAAAAAACTAGTAAAGTTGATGAAATAAGGCAGGTTAGAGTCAGATCTGATGAAACAATAAAGAAATTCTGTAATGATCTGTTAAAGGAAAACTGGAGTGGAGTATATGTAAATGATGTGAATGTGGCATATGAATTTTTTGCAAGTTTATAAATCATTATATGACAAAAATTGCCCAATATTAACGTGTCACAAAAATAAAAATGTCAATGCAAAACCCTGGATGACCAAGGGACTGTTAAAATCTTGTAAGAAGAAAAACAAGTTATATAGAGATTTTGTCAGATTTCCAACTAAACTCAAAGAGATGAAATACAAGGTGTATAAAAATAAATTGACAACATTATTAAGACAAGCTAAGAAAGATTACTACAATTTAAAGTTGCGAGAGAGCAGTGATGATATGAAAAGAACGTGGAACATTTTGAATAGTATTGTAAGACCTAATAATACTCATTGTCTTGAAAAACAGTTTTTTAAGGGAGAAACAACCTTGACGGAAAAAAATAAAGTGGTGAATGAATTTAATTCCTTCTTTGTAAATATAGGGCCAAGTTTGGCTTCTTCCATTAAGACAAATGATATTCAGGGTAGGCAGGGTGGTAGTAGAATTTCACAGTCAATGTTTCTTGGAGATATAAGTGAACATGAAATTTTAAATATAGTAAGGAAAAGCAAAACTAAAACATCTGTTGATAGTGATGGAATTGATATGATGATTATAAAAAAAACTATTGACTTTATTATTAAACCATTTACTTACATTTGTAATTTGTCAGTCCAGAGTGGCATATTTCCAGAAAAAATGAAATTAGCAAAAGTTATTCCAATATTTAAAAATGGTGATAGACATAGTTTTGACAATTATAGACCGATCTCAGTGCTCCCTCAGTTTTCTAAAGTGCTTGAAAAATGGTTTGTCCAAAAATTGGATGGTTATATTGAAAAGAATAACTTATTGAGTGAGAGTCAATATGGCTTTAGAGCAAATAAATCTACATCCCTTGCATTATTAGAACTAAACGAAGAACTTACAGAAGCAATTGAAAGGAAACAATATACAGTGGGGATGTTTATTGATTTAAGAAAAGCCTTTGATACAATCGACCATACTTTATTGCTTTCCAAGTTGCAAGATTATGGGATAAGAGGGATAGTTCATAACTGGTTGAGTAGTTATTTGACTAACCGAAAACAATTTGTACAGCTAGGAAATGTAAAATCAGATCTTCAAAATATAAAATGTGGAGTCCCCCAAGGTTCAGTGCTAGGACCAAAGCTTTTTCTTTTGTACATCAATGACATTTGTGAAGTGTCTAAAAAGTTACAAATCATCCTGTTCGCAGATGATACAAATTTATTTTGTTCTGGGAATGACTTAAAACCCATTATAGAATGTATGACTTGTGAGATGTCTAAACTTAATGAATGGTTTAAATACAACAAATTATCAATAAACTGGAATAAAACAAAATTCATGATTTTTGGTAACAGAAAAATAGATGATTCTATTGTAATGTCTGTAGATAATAATCAAGTTGAACGAGTACATGAAGTTAAATTTTTAGGTGTTGTTTTAGATCATAAACTCAACTGGAAATCTCATATAAAATACATAAAATTAAAACTATGCAAAAGTATTGGACTTCTAAATAAAGTAAAACATGTTTTAGAGCTGTCAACTCTACAGACATTATATTATTCATTTGTTTTTCCATATCTGACATACTGTATAGAGGTTTGGGGCAACACATATAAAACCAACACTAAACCGTTATCTGTCATACAAAAGAAAGTTATGAGAATTATTCATAAAGTGGACATCAGAGAACACACAAATAAATTGTTTATTCAATCAAATATCTTGAAACTAAAGGATCTGGTTGATTTAAAAATGTTATTGATTATGTTTAAAGCTAGAAAGAGATTATTGCCATTTAATTTACAAAAGTTTTTTGTCTTAAACTCTTGTGATAGAACTAACAGAAGGAAGTATGATTTCAAAAGTAAAACTGTGCGTACTACTTTAAAACAAATGTGCATTTCGGTGCATGGAGTAAAACTATGGAACAGTTTGGATGATGAGTTTAAAAATTGCACTACAATAATCCAATTCAAGAAACAGTATAAAAAAAGAATGGTTAACTCTTACATATTGAGTTGTTAATGGGAACAGTGGTATATTGTTATGTATGTTATTGTTTAAATATTGTTTGAAACTTGTTTTGTTAATTTAATGTTTACGGCCATGACATTTTTGTAATTATTGAGAAAGGGGGCAGGTCTATACAAGATTTTCTTCTTCCTGCTCCCTCTTCACTCGTGTAAATGTGTTGTCAGATAATGAGCTTGTAAAATGATGATTTTTTTTAATCGAGTGAATAAATTGATTGATTGATTGATTGATTGATTAAAGCCTTGAAGAGGGGGGGTTTTGTGTGGCTTTGCTTTGAAGGTCCAGAGTTTTCTTTGACAGATAAGGGCCCAATCCTTCTCGAAAAACTGGTCTTTGATGGAATGAATGCATATCACCCATCTCACTTCAAGTCTTGCAGTTCTTCTGAAAGGGAGTTAGGCAAATAAATATTATATGTATCTCACAGCCAAGTTTGTAAAGATGTTGATGAGCACAGCTCAGCAATTAAGGGCAAACTGACCTTGTAGCTGATAGATGAAACAGAAAGCTTTTGGCAGTGCCTGGTACTGTCTTGAAAAACAAAGTTTGATTGAAAACATGTTTGATGGGAGTGAGTGAAGTCGTGTACTCACAAAGGTATAAATTGAGAAGCGCTCGGATAAACAATTCGAGGGTCTGCTGCGAGTCCTGATCAGACGTCCAGTTGCATGATGTATATTCCAAGCCAAACTGTGAGGCCCTTCCAGTTTGTGTCAAGGTGAGGAATAATGAGTTACATCAATGCTTGAGTTTGTGTGTACGGTTAGTACTGTAGCGAGATTTAAATAGACACGTTTATCTTAGCAGGAAAACTGTTTGACTTGTATATCTGAAGAGATGTACAACTGTTTGTGTATCTGAACATGTATGTTTTTACTTTTTTCTGTCACAAGACTTCTTTAATAAATATCCATTATTTTTAATTAAGTCTGTTTGTTTTCTTCCAAACCAGTGAGTGTGCCCACCTTTCACGAATCAAAAAAAATGATAAAACATTAACCATTTGGGTTGATCAATTATTTCATAGAACAGCTGGTTAAAGGTTCAGTCTGCAGTTTCTGTAGAACAGCAGCACTTAGAAAAAATTTCAACAAGCAAAGCATTCTGATCCCTCCCCCTCAGAGCCACTGTGCAGTGGAGAGCGTCCTGTGCTCCAGCATCAACGTGTGGCATGGAGGCTGCACAGTTGCAGAGAGAAAAGCTCTGCAGAGAGTGGTGAAGGCTGCACAGAAGTCTGTGGGAGTCAGTCTCCCCACCATCACAGACATTTACACCTCCAGATGCAGAAAAAGAGCCACCTGCATCATGAAAGACCTCACTCACCCAGCACACTCACTCTTTGCACCACTCCCCTCGGGACGGAGGTTGAGGAGCATCAAATGTAGAACCACTAGACTGAGAAACAGCTTCTACCCTGAGGCTGTCAGACTCATGAATAAATAAATAATAAGAATAAACACTGCAAAATGTCACATCATACTGATACTGATCTGTTTCTTGTTGCTGCGTTCATCTGTGACCATCTGCTCATGTTCGTGCTGCTGTTTATAATGATGTTTTTCTACTACATTAGGGCTTAGTGTATTACTAGCTGATGTCTCTCTTAGTTAATCCTAGATGTTATTATTGTTTTTCTCTTGCATTTGTTGTTGGATGTAACTGGGACCCTGTGTACATAATCTCGTTTTCAACACATGTACTACATGCGGTGCAAATGACAATAAATTCTCTCTGACTCTGACTCTGACTCTGATATATGACTCTGCCCCCTTGTGGTCTGTTGAAATTTGAATTCAAGCTCTGTTTTTATTGGCTGATTCAAATTCAAGCTCGGTTTTTATTGGCTGGTTACAAACTTTGTTTTTATTGGCTGGAAAATGGTGGGTCACTTTTTCTTTTTAGAAATGCTTATTTACCACCTGGAGAAGCAAGGGGACAATATTTTTTTAGTTTTTTCAGAGATTACCTCTCTAACATCAATCTAGAGTCAGAGTCAGAGTCAGAGTCAGAGAGAATTTATTGTCATTTGCACCGCATGTAGTACATGTGTTGAAAACGAGATTATGTACACAGGGTCCCAGTTACATCCAACAACAAATGCAAGAGAAATACAATAATAACATCTAGGATTAACTAAGAGAGACATCACATCAGCTAGTAATACACTAAGCCCTAATGTAGTAGAAAAACATCATTATAAACAGCAGCACGAACATGAGCAGATGGTCACAGATGAACGCAGCAACAAGAAACAGATCAGTACAGTATCAGTATGATGTGACATTTTGCAGTGTTTATTCTTATTATTTATTTATTCATGAGTCTGACAGCCTCAGGGTAGAAGCTGTTTCTCAGTCTAGTGGTTCTACATTTGATCTAGTGACAGAGTGAAGAAATATGTTAAAATATATATTGTTTGAAAAGTTACAGACTACATTACAATCTTACATACCCCAGCTTTAAGGACGGGTCACTGTGTGTTTTTATAAACGCTTTTAGAGCATAGTTGCCAAGTCCGCTTATTTCAAGCAACATTGGGCTTGTTTTTCCCTGGAGTCGCTTATAAATTCTGTGAGCCGCTTGTGCCGGTTTTTTGGGCTTGTCTTGGGCGTTGAGTCACTTATTTGGGCTTGTTATTTATGTTACATGTAAAATCTACTCCTGAAGTTATTTTAAGGTTTATCCTTTGTTCTTTGTCTAGAGTGACAAGACAACGCTAATATGAGTTCAAGTAAATGGGGGAAATATGGAAAAAAGTATAAGAATGGAAGAAAGAGCGTGCTCTTAAAGGAGAAATGTAATCAAATCTGAAAAAAATCGATATAACAAGAATTTCATATAGTAAATAACACACATAAACATACGTAGTATGCTTTTTTCAAGTCAGTAGCTTAAAGAAATAGTTTTTTACATTTTTCCTGCTACATGCCGAAGTACAGTGATTTCTGTAGTAATTTTCTGGACGCACTTTTATGACACAATTAAGACCTCCTTTGCTATCTTACAATAACACTGAAGCTATAAACCCATCATTACTGTCCTCCTGTCTGTCATTTAAAATGGAAGCAGAAGACTTTTTTGAATCTGAAGGATATCACTTTAGTTTGTCAAAAACAGTTTGGTGATTTAGTGCATTAATGGGCATTTCTATCCTGGAAATACGAATAGCCGTGCGTTAGCCGCCGCATGCTAACGTTAGCATGCTAGCGCCGTATGCTAACGTGGAAGTGGGGGTGTTGAAAATGTCCTGAAACAGTTACCAATGTCTTGTTAAGCTCTGTCTTCCCCAGAACATAGTAGGATCTAAAATGATTTTTAAAGATGAAGGAGCAAGTTGAAACATGCTGTCTCCCTCCTTGCTAGCAGGCTCTATTGGGAGCTGCCTGGCTAACTAACTACGGTGGCCCTACACGGCCAAAATTCTACAGCGGCCGAATGCACAGGAGCGGTAAAAATACAATATAAAATTTAAAAAAAGTTTTAAAATCGATTTTGGGGCTTTTAGAATCGATTCTGAATCGCCAGGACTAAGAATCTTGATTCTTTAAAAAATAGATTTTTTTTGCTGCATCCCTAATTGCTACACACTGAAACCTTTTTGTCCATAACTAGATACACACACTAATATTACTGTATGAGGATACACACTGAAACCTTTTTGTCCACAACTAGATACACACACTAATATTACTGTATGAGGATGAACTCCAGTTGCACTGCCTATGTCATATTCAGGGGACGGAGAGCAGGCAGGGGGAGGGGGGTCAAAAACACCAGATGAGAATTTCTTCACTTTGCAAAGTCTAAATTTGAGTTAGGATGACATTTTTGACTTGTGAAAATTTCTCAACAAGCTTATTTTATGCTTTTCATTAGACTACTATTAGCTTAAAAACACTTTTCATTTCTCCTTTAAAGAATGGATCCGACCTCAGATGGGAGATGCGTCAAAGGCACTTTGCAGGTTTTGCAAGTGTGAAATATGTGCTCACTAGGCAGATTTAATTCAACACGCCAGTACAAAGAAGCACAAAAAAAACTCTGCACCCTGTTGACTTTGCAGTTTAATTTTTATTTAATTTTTTAATTTGTACGCATGACAAGAAACCAGCTGTATAAAAATGCAAAATGTATTATATTTTAGACTGGATACGTTCTTCAAAGCATAATTTTGCTGGTTATATGTAATGCCCATAATAAATATGATTATACTGTTTAAAAACGGCCATTTGTTTTACACAATGGGGTGGGTTGCCAGTTGGGCTTGTATTTGGGCTTGTTTTCATGGGGCTGACCGCTTGTTTCTGTCGTGAGATCTGGCAACACTGTTTTAGAGAAGCAAGGGGACTTTAGTTTTTTTCAGAGATTACTTTGTCTAACATCAGTGTGTCAGGAGATAGTGACAGAGTGAAGAAATATGTTAAAAATATATTATTAGAAAAGTTACAGACTGCACTACAAAACTGCAGACTGCAGATTTAAAGTTGTTGTTTTTTGGGGTTGTTGCTTTAGTTGGGGTGAAAGAAGTTGTGGTGGTTTAGCAGCCCAATTTTCATGAATTACTCAAATGAACATTGACTTTTAAGGGTGTTTAAGATGTGTTACACTAATGGTTAATAAATTTTTATGTTATATTGAACAGTTGTCCCGGATGCTTCAATTTGTGCAAAGCGAACCTGCAGGGCCTTACAATCGATAATAATCTCTGGGTGAAATTCCCATGGTGGCGTAGTTGTCTAACTTATTATGATTAAATCAGTTTCAAGTTCTTAGCTAATGAAGTAATGCCACAGCTGAGCTGTAGAAACCAGTTGCTTATATGTATTTAGGTCGAAGACAGAAGCAGAGTCGTTACGCAAATCGAAAAGATGCAGCAGTAGAAGAAACTGTTGTGACACAGGAGTGGCAAACAAAATAAAGTGTTTAATGCAGAAGCCGTCTCCTCAACGGAACACAAGTCATAAATAAAGACTTGCACATGTACACCGCTGCAGCTCCTACCTGTTGTGTGCAGGTGTGTCTGAGGTTTCCAGGTGATGTCCAGCAGTCTGCGCTGACGATCGATCTCTTCCTCGTACTGGACGATGGTTTTTTCAAACTCTGTGAATATTTCTTCAGCAGCAGCAGTTAGTCGCTCGCTGATAAACTCTCTCAGAGACTGAACTGAAGACATTGTTGCTGCACACACTCAAACATTCACCTCTCACTCACAAACACATGAACAACAACAAACACAGAGCTAACTATGCTAACACTGCTAGCTCCTTGTTTAGTTCCGCTGGTGTCACACTGTGAAGCTCCGACTAAAACTGAAACATGTCATGATCCCGTGAGTTATTTATTAAATAAAACACGATCAATTAAACTATCAGATTCAGTTTAACTCTAACTAATTATTATAACACAATTTTAAATATTCATAAAAACCTCCGCAAACACGGGGAAAGCTAACTGCGCTAACGCTGCTAGATGCATGTTTACTTCCGGTGGTGTCTCACTGTTTAGCTCCGGTAGAAACAGACCGATTTGTTTTTGTTTCATTAAAAAGGCGACACATAAAAATAAAAACTAGCTGTAGTGACCATTTGTCTTCTGGCTTGGTGCACATGGATTCTGGTTTACGCAGCCCAAAAAAGGAGAATCAAAATTCAAAAAAAGGAAAGAGGAATGTTGATTTTTGTAGTTTTATTCCATCGTTCAGGCAAAAAGTTACAGGCTCTACAGGATTCTAATTCTCCTGTTCTGACTCCTGCACCTGTTATCTGGCTGATAGACTTGGCTGTGGCTGTGTGACTGAAACTGAGACTGGTAAAAAACCTTATGACCATCCACGTGCATCATAAGCTGCCTAAGACCCACCTATTTATACTGTGAAACACCCACATCCCAACTGAAACTAATTAACTAATTACCGGTAAGTGAATTCCTAATCAAATAACTTATTCTAAATAATGAATTAAACAAAAATAATAATAAATCAAACAACAAAAACATAAGGATAAACTAAACAATTTAAATTCTAAAATTTAACCAGAAATGGAGAAATAGCTCCTACACTCCAGCCCCTAATTGTGCATTAAAAATCACAATTACATCTATCACTAAAGGAGCTATTCTAACAATGACCTCAATAATATTCTATATTAATACAAAGACATTAAGTAATTCTTCTGGTTCTTCATTTCCTCAACGATGAACCTGCAAAAACAAAAGAGAAGAGAATAGAAGGAATAGAAATGTCTTTAGTTTGCAGAGGTCTCCCAGAGCAGACAGAGCTTCGTCACTGGCCTCTCCAACACGCTGGTTTGGATGAATTAAGCTCAGCCATCACCTCCACCTCGTTGAACAGCCAAGTTTTGATTTGTGCAGCAGCTCCTTCGGTGCCTCTGCTCCGAGCATTGCGCTTATCTGCTACTTCACTTCTCTTCTCCAGAGCATCCTTCAGTCTCTTGTTTGCTGCTGCTGCCTCTTCAGTTTTATGACACAGGACATTGGCTTGTTTCTGAAAATCTCAAGTTTCAGCATCTCGTATTGTTTTATGATCCTTTTCCTTTAGCTGCAGGACCTTCTTGTCTTTCTTGTTCTTCCACTGTTTTAATTTTTCAGAGTCCTCCCTCATCTGCTTCATAAGTTGGATTTGTTGAGTCTTCATAGACTGTATCTCCTGCATGAGCTTGCTGACTTTCTGAGCAGATGATTCTTTGAGTTTCAGCAGTTTGGACTGATCAAAAAGTTTCCACTTCATGTCAATGAGCTGAGCTTCGAGCTCCTGAAGTCTCTTCCTCTTCTGCTCACTGAGCTTGGCCTGGTTGGTTGTTTTTTTTTTTCTGACTGAAGAGCTAAAATTAGTTCCTCTTTCTCCTTCTGCAGGGAATCCACTGATGACTGAAGAGCTTGGGTAATTATCTGGTGCATCGGCTCCGGCTGACTGTCATTCGCACACATATTTTCATGTAGGCTTCCTTCAAACTCAACACTTTGTTGAGCTCAATCAGTTCTTTGGAGAGCTGAGCCTGCCGCAGTGCATGATGGGCCGTGAAGTTCTCTGGAGAATCCGATTGAGACTCAGCGGGGGAGTTTGTATCGTCACTTCTTGAAGCTTCTTCTCCTGCCACCATGGCATCGATGGAGGCTGAGATGCCTGCACTCTCATCCTTGAGCTCCAAGATGAGGTCTTGTAGGTTCTTCAGCACCTCCATGTTCTCCTTCAGTTCCTTGTCCTCCAGCGTCTGCAGGACTTTCTGCAGATCAACTGTACATGCTGCGTGGTGTCCAAGCTGTTCCAGTTTGTTCTGCAGTTTCTCATTTACTTGTTCTGTCGCAATGATCCTCTCGAACATGAAGGCCGTCTGTCCAGCTGCCTCGCTCAGCTCTCTGCTCAGCTTGTTGTTCTCGTCCTCCAGAGTGCGGTTCCTTTCCAACAGCTTGGCTGCGCTCTCAACTGACTCTGCCCCGGAGAGGACGGGAGCTACTCCTCCTCGGGCATGCAGCAGCATCACTTGCAGCTCCTGAACCTGCTGTTTCAGTAGTTTCATTTCAGCTGTTTTGGGGTCGATGTTAACAACCGGTTTGTTTTTAATGCGAGCTCTGTCGGCATATCGCAGCGTGTTGATGGTTTCCTCCAGCTTAGGCCATCTAACTTGAGAACCACACAGATACTCGCGTCCATCAATCCATTTGCTGTGCTCCAAAAGTCTCCTGCTTTCATTCCTCTTGATGATTCATCTGCTGGATTATCTTTCTTGAAAGTGTTGCTCTTGTCAAACTTTCTCTTCGGACTTTGAAGACGTTGTTCTGCAATACAAAGGTTCATGGGCAGGATGGAATTTTCATTGAAATCATGATTGTGTTGTTCAATCAACATTGTCTCCAGATGTTTAACAGAAATCCTGTTTGTAGCAAAAGAATGGCAGCCTGTTTTGTTCCTTTCACCCCGGAGTGGACCATTAATGACCCATCCGAGTCTGGTCCAAGCTGCATATGGACCTTCGTTCTGACTGTTGATCAGCTCCCACGGCTCCATTACTTTAGGTGCGTCGGTACCAATGAGCAGATCTACATCGGCATCTATGTTGTGGAGCTTGATGCTTTGCAGGTACGGCCACTTGTCAATGTCCTCCTGTTGTGGAACATTTCTCTTTGAAACAGGCATTAATTTCTGTGTCATAACGTCTGGAAGTTCAATAAAATCATTTTTATGGAGTGCTGCTACTTGGAGTCCAGATATGATGTTCGTACTCACAATGTCTTTATGTCCCATTGTTTGCAGCTGGACATTTGCTCTTTTACCTTTCAGTTGCAGCTTCCGGGCCAAGCTTTCAGTGCAGAATGTTCCTGTGCTGCCCGGGTCCACAAAGGCATATGTCTGCACGGTGATGTTGGTTTTTGGACTCCTGACTTGAACTGCAACGATAGAAAGGTTTGAGTTATCTTCATCACAGACCCTGACATGGCTACAGGTCTGAGTCATTGTGGAGGTGGTACTCAGAGGATTCTGTGGATGTCGGGGGAAAACTCCTGTACTTTCCTTGTCGATGTGCAGGACACTGGGATGCTGCTGATGACCAACAGAACAGATCAAACGACCTCTGCATTCTCTGCTTACATGGCCCACCTTTAAGCAACCAAAGCACATGCCCTTTTCTTTGATAAAGTTTACTTTATCTTTATGTGACTTGTCTTTAAACTTGAAGCACTTGTCAACGGTATGATTACTTAGGAGACAATATAGACAGCTTTGAAATTTTGAAGACTTGCTCTCGTCTTCAGATGGACATTCATTCTTCACTGCAACAACATTTGTAGCAAAGCTACTCTCCTTTCTTTGTTTGGTAAAGCTGAGGCTTTTGGAGTTGAGCTGTTGATAGTCCGTGATGTTACCAAACAGTGGATCTGATACAACTTTTACTTGTCTTTCAATAAAAACAACAAGATCAGTGAATGATGCCCTCTGACCCCTGCTTTCCTGCAGGTAACAGGCTACATTTCTCCAGCTCTCTCTCATTTTATAGGGAAGTTTTAAGATTATGCTCCTCATATTAGATGGCAAGTCCAGTTCTTTCATATGAGTGATATGTTCTGTTAAATTTGAGCATCCCTTAAGAAACAGAGAAAATGCTTGCAGTGATTTAATGTCCTCTTGTTTTATAACTGGCCAGTTGTTAATTTTGTCCATATAGGCCTGTGCAATTTTAAATTTGTTTCCAAAATGTTCAGAAAGAAGATCTTTAGCTTTAAGATAGCCCAGCTCTGATGGTAAATGCTGGCAACTATGCACAAGGTCTCTAGGTTGACCCCTGGTGTATTGTTCTAAAAAATGCAAACGGTCACTTAAGTTGGATGTTTTAGCCTCCACTCCATTCTCAAACGCTCTTATAAATGATTTATATTGAAGAGGATCACCATCAAAAACTGGGATGTTTCTTGGTGGCAAGACAGAACTTTGATTTTGCTGAACCAACATAGCAGTGATGTCATTTTGCCACCTCATGATGTCAAGAATACTGGCTTGTTGATCCATTTGTTGACCTGGTTGCTATTGCCCTCTTGTGTTCATACTTGGAATTGCTGGCTTTTGTTTCAACCGGACTGGTTGCTCAAAGATGGCAGAGGACATTTTAACGTCATCCATAATTTTCTCTGGAACAAATGCATCGGCACATAGATTAAGTTTTAGTGCCAAATTGGGATTGTACTTTTCAATGTATGAATTCATGCCATTAGAACATGTTGAGCCACACTGTGAATTCATCTCCAACACACGCAGTTTTGCATTGGCGGCTGCTAACTCTGTCTGAATCTCGTGTTGTTCCTTTTCTTGTTTTAGTTTTTCCTCCAGTGCTTCCAGCTGATGTTTCTTTTTGAGCGCTGCGGCGCGCTCCATCAGCGCTGCTCTCTCAGCCTCTGCTGTGATGCGAGCCGATGAAGTGGAGGAGACGTGGGACGCTTGAGAGGCTGTTCTGAACTTTACAGAGCTTCAGGATTTATTATGTCATCAACATCATTTTGACCTTGGTCTGCACTTGGTTGCACAAAATGTTTACCCAGTTCACATAACCAGCCCCTAACGAGCTCAGTAAACTCAAGGTAAGCGTTCATTTTATTTTGAAAATGTTCATTTTGTTTCATGAGTTCATCAGATGCAAGTGGCAAACT